>JAEQBH010007509.1:0-95134 GCA_016808115.1 Tetrastigma voinierianum | reverse complement strand
TCTTGTTGGAATCATTACTCGAGATTTTTTTTTCTATAGTGGAAATGCCATGAAGAGTGTCTTTGGGTGCATAATTGATGAGTAATGAGTCCGGGGACAAGATCTAATATCACTTAAGCTAGATGTGGTGTAGCCAATCTATTGGGAGATACACTTTGTCCATACTCTGAACCGAGTGGGATATAGATTGGTGAAAGGACGAATTGCGTTATAATTGTTTGTGGAAGGATTTGCAATTAAACCACTGACTCTACTTCAATTTGGGGTCATGGGATGCGTTGCTGATATCGCTATGACTTATCATTCAATGGTCAACTGGCGGTCAACATATCCGGGAATCTAATGGGTCACACACTTAGAAGAGTGTGGAGTTGATATAAAATGGATTTGGATATGATCCAAATATGAGGGAGATCAATATCGAGAATGGAATGTCATGAGATTAGTGGAATCGCAAGTTCGAAGGCCCTCACTAAGAGAGAGTGCAGACTTGGGCTTGTTCATGGGCTTAAGGCCTATGAGGGAACAAGCCATAATGCATAGGGATGCGTGTAACCTATCATCTCTTAAAGAGAGGGGCACTTTAGACATTTTCATGAGCTAGGGTTTTCCATAACAAGACTAAGCCATTTTGCTCACTCCTCTCATGAAGGGTGTTCAAGAGACATAGAGAGAGTTTTCTTCAAGAACAACTCCTCTTGGTGAGATTGGGTTTTGGCTTCCCTTTTGGATTGAGACTTGGCTAGCATTAGACCCTCTTCGTATCTCATACTGAGTTTGTCTGGCCCACTCTTCGTGGATACTGTTAGAGTGCGAACCTAGACTTGGTTTGCTTCTTGTGATTTAAGTACTCACCATTGATCGCTTTTGAAACCGACACAAGATAAGCACCCTCCTCTTCAGCTTGAACTGAATTTGATGTCTCAAGGGGTCCTTGGATGGGGTTTTGGAGAATTTTTTTGTTGTTTCCGTTGTTTTGGCATGAGATGCCTCCTTCAAAACCTTACATTAACCCCCTTCAAGTTTGTTCAAATACTAACTTAACAATATTTAAGTCTAAGATAAACAAACTAATGTGGTACAAACCTGGACTTAACTTTCTTCAAGCTTGTTCAAATACTAACTTAACAACAGTTAAGTCCAATATAAATAGTTCTTGTGTTGCAAACCTAGACTTGACTCTCTTTAAGTTTGTTTACATACTAACTTAACAATAGTTAAGTATAATCTAAATAGATGCTGTGTTACAAACTTGGACTTAACCTCATTCAAGTTTGTTCAAATATAACTTAACGATAGTTAATTCCAAACTAAATAGCTAATGTGTTACAAACTTTTCTTCATTTTCATTAGAAACAAACCCAAAATACAACATTTAGGATTTTACACTTTAACCGGTTCGTATGGAGATTTTAAAAGAATCCTAAATCAAAATAGGAAACAATGAAACTTAGGTTATGTTCTTTGCACTTAGGGTTTCTCCTTGTGTTAACTTTTCCAATCATCTACTTTAGTTTTATGGCTTTTCTCAAACCAAATGTCTGCAATTTTCTTTGGGATAGTGGATTAAAAGGGAAAAAAGCAAAAAAGAAAACACTGATGCGACTTGGACGATTGGGTATAATTTGATCACGATCTTCCTCTTTGTGTCATTTGTCTGTAGTGCTTTTAGAATCGACTACTCAAGAAAAAGAGAAAGTGTTTTGTGGGAAAGAGAAAACCAAGAAATCATTGGAGGGGAAATTTGGTGATGTGGAGGGACACTATTAGAGGGTAATTCTGTCTGAAATTGGTATTTTTGAAGGTTATAAAAAAAAAGGAGTTGATTTGCAATATTTTTCTTTATCCCTTTAAAATGGTTATCCTTATTATTATTATTATTATTATTATAATTATTATTATTATTATTGACATCTATTCACTTTTTATTAAACGTTGTAATATTTTATTCTAATTTTTTATAGACTCGTCCTTTCCTATATCTCATTCTTCAACTCTTAACCACTGAGTTAGGCCTTATTGATGATTATATTATATTTTTTTTAGAGTTGGGTGTCGAGGCAGCTTACGTGTATATCAACTAATCCTATTGGGGCCCTGAAGTTAATGAACAAGTAAATCTCTAGCTGTTACGACTAATTAGCGACCATCGAATTCAATCGAGCGTGGCTCGTTGCTCTTTTATATGTATCCCTTAATTTTGAAATGTTTTATTTTAAGATATCAAAAGTATAAAACTTATTAAAAAATTGCTGAAGTATAAAAAACAATGGAATTCTAATATTTGATGGATTAGAATTAATTTGATAAAATTTTGGAACAATTTAATTAAGTTAATATTAATATTAATAGTATATTAGTATATATATTTATGTATGTATGGGTGTAACGAGAGAAGATTACTTTCTTTAATTTATAAGAATCCTCCTTCATCCTTAAAAAAACAAAAAAAAAGAATCCTCCTTTATCATATAAAAAATAATAATTATTTTTATAGTAAAAATAGAGAATGAAAATTATATTCACATTTAATTAATATTCAATGTAGTTACTGAGATAGCTAATTTTGTGTTTTGTTTGTTGACCATTTTGCTTATGAGAAGGAACTTTTTGGATGATGATACGAAATGGTTATTCATTCAATCAAAATGCTATGAATAAATCTTTTATTTGAGATTCTATTTCTTAAAGAAATTTGTTTCTTAATTAATTTTTAAAATGTTGATATTTATTCTTTAAAAAAAATATTAAATACTTTATTTTTAATGATTTTTTTTTTAAATTCTCAATTAATTTTTAGAAAGTTGGTATGTTAACCTATTTACAACTCTTTAAATTTTGGAGGTTTATATATATATATATATATATATATATATATATATATATATATATGTCTTGCAGGGACAGTGGAGAATTCTACAAGTCATTTGTAAAGAATTCTTATCCATTGCATTTGGATTTGATTTCGGATATTTTATAGTCATCACTGTAATTGATTCAAATAAATGATTTTCTTGTTTATATTATAATCTTTAGAAAAACTCATGCACCATCTTATCCTATTGGAAAATAATTTGTCAACAGTAGTTTATTTCGATTGTCATAACCAATATTTTTACCTTTATTTAAGTTGAAATCCTTATTTAAAAAAAAAAATAGTTGAAATCCTTATACCCAATAGGGTGGTTTCTTTCTAGATATGCACACATCATTAAAACATATTGACATTATTATCTACACAATAGAAAGACTAATTGGTAACTAAAATGCATAAATATCATAATTCTATATGCCTAAATAAAACAGGGATGAGTTTTGCAAGAGTTTGTGGTGTCCCTACTAGGGTTTGGGTTGTGGCGCTCTGCTAGGGTTTGAGCCTTTCTCTAGGGTTTGGGTGTTTTTTCGACTCGTTCTTAGTAACGAGTTTTTTTGTTTTGAGTTCTTTGTTCGCCTGCCTCGTTGGTCCAATTCTCTCATCTGTTGCTCCCCCAGCAAAGCTGCTATTGCCAACTCAACTATCCTATGGAAGATATCACAGATCGGTACGGGAGAGTTTCCATCAATGACGATGAAGAGGCAGGCCTTGTCATTGAGCAACCAGAGGAATCAGATGTTCCCACCAGTATGCAATGTTGGAATTTTTATGTGTGGACTTACATAATCAACTTGATAATATTATAAATCAGTGTTAATTCATTTCGTGACGCTAACCATAAATTCGGGCCTAAACATATTATCGCTTGATTTTATGTCACCCTAATTCTACTTGACTGCCCATTAAGTCAAGTATTCAATCCAAAGTTGAGTATATATATATATATATATATATATATATATATATATATAAAGAGATGTGTGAGGGGAGAGATTGACATATTCCTTTTTTCTTCCTTTTGGGAGTACTCCATTCTGGTTTGGACCGAATTCGGGAGAAAGTAAGAGCCTCATCGATCCTCATTCTCGGACCGCCATGCACCCGAGGGCGTACTGGAGAACATCAAAGGGCAAGACTGGGAAAAGGATGGCTTCTCATGGCATCAATCCAGGTAACCATTTCGTTTTTTTTTTTTTCTATTAAATGCATGCTTAAATGTTGACATGTGATCCTATCTTGTTTAAATGTTCCAATAATTGGTATCAGAGCTGGCATGGAAGACATTTAAGCTGCAATTTTGGGTTATTTTGGTTCTCTCGTTTTTTTTTTTTTTTTTTGGTTACGGAAGCCATTTTTTTTTCTCTTCGTTTGGTGTTTATTCTTGGTTTTCAAGCCCGATTGAGGTTGGATACAGGTAGAGAATGTTGTTTGGAGCAAAACCCATCCTTTTTTTGTGGTTTTTGGAGCTCATCTTGGTATTTCGAAAATTAGGCTGCTGGTTTGCTATTAGTGCGTTTTTTTTTTCCCCTTTTCAGGTATCTCTGGGTTTGTATTGAAGGAAATTTAAGTATTTAAGTATTTCAGCTCAAAATAATAATAATAATAAAAAAAAATTCCGTAACCAAATGTGGTTCATATGGAGGAGAAGATGAACAAAGGATGATGATGACGTCATCATGACGTCATCATGATGTAATTAAAAAAAAATCAATTTTTTTTTTTGTTGTCATTGTTTTTTATGACATAATTTTTTTTTTCTTTTTTACCAATAATGTTGTCCAAGGTCAATTTTTAATTATTTAAATTTATTATGACAATAATGAACACTTGTGTGATTGCATATCGCAATTCCAAGTGTGTCAAATTGTGCAAATTAAATATTTAACCTTTATCATGACACAATAACATATAAGTGTGGTTGCCTATCGTGACCCTATATATGTCATTTTTTTTTTACTCCCACATTTAGTTGCTTTGTTATTGTGATTACTAAGATCCATACGGGTATTTTAATTGTCTTATCGATGATAATAATGCTTGGTAGGATGCTTAGATTGATCAAGGAAATTAATTGTATATTATGAACCGTACTAATTTTCTTTGCCCTTTCTGAATAAAATTAGTACATCTTGGTTGTACATTTTAATTAGTTGTCCTTATCGCGTGGATTTTTTTTTTTTTTTAATTCCAAGCTATTGCTAAATTAAGAAATTATGAAACTAGCAAATGCATGATATTGCAACAACATGCATATTACAATTTTTTGCTATTTTCAAGCTAAGCAATCCCGGCATTTCTCCCGCAATTGTCGCCATCAAACCTCTTACTGAAATAATTTTGAAGAATGGTTTGAGTCCTTATGGCATATGACTCTGCAAAATCTGGACTTGGCTTTGAGGGTTGATGAACCAAGAAAGCCCACTAATGAGAGCTCTACAGATGAAAGATCATTTTATGAAAGATGGGAGCACTCCAACAGGAGCTGTTTGACGGTGATGAGATACACTATGGATAAATCTATCAAAGAATGCGTGCCAAAGACGGAAAGGGCCAAAGACTTCTTAGAATATGTGAAGGCCAATTATACCAAGGTTGATAAGGCAGAAATGGCAACTCATTTAAAGCTTCTTACAACTACAGTATATGATGGAGCTTGGAGCAGATCATATCATCAAGCTAAGGCACTACTTCAACAAGGCAAATGAGATGAAAGTGGAGTTGAGTGAAAATTTCGAAATGGTTATACTCTGAGTCTCTTCCGTTTTGATGCAAAGTGAAGTTGACATACAATGCCTTGAAGGAAGAATGGACTCGAAGAGTTGATGTCTATCAGAGGCAAACATGAAGTCTCACCGAAGAAAATGAGACTCACTCCCTGCTCTTGTAACTGATCAAGTCAAGAATGTGAAGAAAACCTCTACACAAGAATTTGGAGGCTTTAGCGCCAAGAGAAAGGGGAATTCAAATCAAGGAACCTCTAATGCACATGCTTCTTCTAATATCGCAAAGAGTGAGAAAATTCAAAGGAAGTGCAACTTTGCCATAAGATCGCCACAAGCAAGCCGGGATTGCTTCAAATTTAAAAATTACTAGAAAAGAAAGAAAGGTGAAATTGTTGTTATGATTGCTGAATAAACATGATTGAGACAAATATTGTCGATGTTCATGTCAATTCTCGTGGTTAGATAATCTGAGCTACTATTCATGTCACTAATTCTTACAATAGATGACAAATGTATGAAGTCACAAGCATGAAGAATGTGTGTATACGGGTGACTAAGCAGCAAAAGTGGAATTTTTTTGGCATGATAAAGTCGAAATTGATCATTAAAGGTTTTTTGTTGTTACACAATGCGGCTTTTATACCTCACTTCGAGGAATCTCGATTTTATGTGTCTTCTTTGGATAGACTGCTATTCTTCACTTCGAGATGGAAAAGTCGATATTTTTGCAACCTGTAATTACTGGTAATGGTGTTTTGTTTGGAAATCTTTATTGTCTCGCCAGATCATGGTTTGTTATGTGATTCATCTTCGCTAATTCGTTGTTGGCTGCAAGCGTGCTAGAAATGAATTTGAGTTCTTCCATGTTAGGCACAAACGCCTAGGCCATATTTCTAGGCAAAGATTGGGAGATCGGTAAAAGATGGTGTGTGCTTTCTAATCTTGATTTCGTATTTTGAAACTTGTGTGGTTTGCTTAAAGGGAAGATGACAAAGAAAGACCGTAGTTGAGAAGATTGGATGTGAAAGTACTTTAGACTTGATCCACATAGATATACGCGGTCCTTTCGACACCAACCGCCTTAGGGTTATAAATATTTCATCACTTTTTCATCGATGATTTCTAGATTTGGTTATGTTGAACTAATCCATGAGAAATCAATTTCAATGTGCTTAGAGCCTTTAAGGCTAAGGTGGAGTTGCGCTAGAAAGCCCATTAAAGTCAGAAGTCCGGAGCAGAGGTGGCGAGTATTATGGAAGATATGATGAGACTGGACGCAACTCGACCATTTGCTAAGTTTCATTGGACGCTGCATTACGCGAGATATACAATGCCGTGCACTCCTGGAATGTAATGGGGTTGGGCAGAAAGGGAGGAATCGCATATTGAAGAGATGCAGTGCATGTTGAGCAATTCCTCTTACCAGATTTCTATGGGGTGAAGCTTTAAGGATCATGCATATATTTTGAATCAAGTGCCCAGAAGTCTCAGGCTCTGACACCTTATGAGCTATGGTCGAAAGAACCCGGGGCCACCATTTCCATGTTCGGGGATGTAAGGTCGAGGTTAGCCCTATAAATCCACAAATAAAGAAACTTGGTCCTAGGAACCATTAGTGGTCTCTTTGTTGGCTATTGCATTGGATCAAGGGGGCTCTAGATTTTATCATTCACGCATACCACCGTGGATCATCGAGTCGATGTGGTCAGATATTTGAGGATGAAATTGATGCTCATCCAAATTTTGTGCTCAGGAGATACCTCTTAGAGAAGAGCATGTTGTGATCTCCTTTGCCTACATCTCATGTTCCATATGTGGATGTTCTCACAGGTCCAACAAAGAAGCCACTAAATCAGGAGAATATAGGATCAAATGGACCGGCTCTCGGGCAGATGACACCGCCAAGTAAGAGATTCCTTTGAGAAGATCGCGAGAGCTCAGAAAAGGTACCTATTTCGTATGATTATATGGTTTATTTGCAGTGAGCATGAGTATGATGGTTATGATGCTTTTGATCCAAATTAATTTTATCGAGAAGAATTCATTGTCCTCAATTCACTTCTTGGAAAGAAGCCATGGATGATGAAATAAATTCTATGCATATGAATGGTGCTTAGACTTGTTGAACTCACATGGTTGTAAAACCGCTTATGTAAGTGGGTCTTTAAGTACCAAACGTGATTCTAATCTAGAAAGTAGAAAGATATAAAGCTAGACTTGTGGTTAAAGGTTATAGTCAAAGAGTATGAATTGATTTCAAAGAAACCTTTCTCAATTGCGGTCGACCAAAGACTCTTTTAGAGTGATTAGTGGGCCATAAGAGCTCATTTTGATTTGGAGCTACACGATGGATGTCAAGACAACATTCTTGAAACGGGTGATTTGACGAGAGGTGTGGCTATGGAGCAACTCACCGGTTTTAGAAGTTGGAAAGGAAGATTTAGTTTGCAAGCTCAATAAGTCCATTTATGGTCTTAAACAGGCTTCGAGGTAGTGGTATCTAAAGTTTGATAACATTATCACCCAAAATGGCTTTAAAGAGAATACAATTGATAGATGCATATATTTGAGGGTCAAATGTGAGTAGAAGCTACATATTTTGTTTTATATGTTGATGATATACCACTCGCATCAAATGATCCCGACTTCTGTTGATTGAGACAGCGCATGTTGTCAACTCCATTTTGACATGAAGGGATTCGGTGAGGCTTGTTTGCATAAAGATTCTTCGTGGATATTACGAGTGCTTAAATTATCTCAAAGAGCCTATATTGAAAGGATATTGAAGAGGTTCAATATGCAGAACTGTAAATCTACTAGAGCGCCAATTGTGAAGGGTGATAAGTTTTCAAAGGCCTGTCCCAAAATGATGATGAGAGAGGAACAGGACATTCCTTATTCATCCGCGGGCGGGCAAATTTTATGTATGCCTGGCATGTACACTCGATATTTCTTTCTATTGTACCGTTGAAGGTACTTGAGCAATCTCGAAAGTCAAGATTGAAAGCAATAAGAAGGTCCTTAGGTATTTCGCGAAGGAACTAAGGATTCTAATGTCACATATCAAAGACACCAACCTACTTGATGGTATTATTTAGACATTTACGATCATAGACGATATGGGCAAATCCACCACAGCTATATTTCGATGGCGATGAGTCAGATCTTGGAAGAGTGTCAAGCAAACACTTACAACATCCTCAACTATGGAGGCGCAGTATGCGGCATGTTATGAGGTCATTGGCCATGCTATGTGGATGCGAATTTGCTTCGGCTTGGGAGTTGTCGAATTTATTTCTAGACCGCTGAAAATTATTTTGTGATAATTCAAGAATATTGCTTTCTCCAAGAACACTAGAGTATTTCGCTTCCAAACATATTGATGAAAGTTCTATTTTGTTAAGGAGAAAGTGGCAAGAGTCTCTTATTGATATTGGAATACATGTCCACAAAAGGTATGTTACGGATCCATTAACAAAAGGTTTACCCATGCTTGGCGCTTTCGTGAACATGTATCTCAAATGGGGCTGTTGAAGCCCAGTTGTATTAAGTTAGCTGGAGCCATTTTGCATCGTAATACTATGCTATTGTTGGTAGCTGGATTGCTATTATTGTAATTTTTCTATAAATCAAGCAATGAAGCATATATGATTGTTTTTGATTATTTGTTTTGATGAGATTTCATGAGACATTGATTTATGATTATATGTATAAATAGGATGTTTACTATGTAGTCCAAGTGGGAGAATTGTTGGAATTTTTATGTGTGGACTTACATAATCAACTTGATAATATTATAAATCAGTGTTAATTCATTTTGCATTGTGAACCATAATGGGGCTGGAAACATATTATTGTTTGATTTTTATGGGCTCACCCTAATTTACTTGACTGGCCCATTAAGTCAAGTGGTCCAATCCAAGTGTGATATATATATATATATATATATATATATATATATATAGAGTATATATATATATATATATATATATATATATATATATATATATAAAGAGATGTGAGGGAGAGATTGACATATATCCCTTTTTTCTTCCTTTTCGAGTACTCCACATTTCGGTTCGACTCAAATTCGGGAGAAAGGGAAGAGCTATCGATCCCTCATTCTGACCACGCACCGTGAGGGCAGCTTGGAGAACATCAGTGGCAAGATTGAAAGGATGGCTTCTCATGGCATCAATCCAGGTAACCATTTCGTTTTTTTTTTTTCTATTAAATGCATGCTTAAATGTTGACATGTGATCCTATCTTGTTTAAATGTTCCATTATGCAATGGTGCCTTGTCGACAGATTTCTCACGGATCAAATGATAAATCGCCATTCCATGAAAAATACTTTGGCAGCGATATGGAGATCTGTACGAGGAGTCCTCATTAAGGACTTGCAACCAAACCTATTTCTTTTACAATTCTTTCACGAACTGGACTTAGTAAGAGTCCTAAACGGGAGTCCCTGGACAATCGACCGCCACCTGTTAATTATTAGGAGACTGGAACCAAGTGTGTGACGCCCCTAACTCGGCATCCGGTGTCAAGCGAGAGTGTCGTTTTTTTTTTCCTGTTTACTATAAACTTATAAACTTTAAGCTTATTCATGTTGGATCAAATACACAAGAATAAACACATAGATGTGATTTTATTACTGTTACACCAAATACAGAATAAAACCACATAACCCTAGAATCATGCATACTAATCAAAGATCAAATAAGCCAATATTGTGAAGACATAATTCGAATCCATTGCAATTAGACAACGCAAGAACATGTTTCTCTCTCAAGTATGGAGGCTGGGGAGCTACTCTTCTGATCAGAAACCTAAGCAACGATACGCCTTCTCACTTGTGGCTGCGTATAACGTGCTATAGGTTTTAAACCTGACCCCATTAAATTATTTAATTGCCCCTTAATGTCATTGACCCATCAAAACAACATTAAGGGCAAAACAGGGAAACCACACATTAATTCCATATTTTACAATTAATGAAATAATTATATAATTATTTCTGTGAACCCTAATTCAACTGGGAATAGATCACTAACTTTATTGGGTTACTGAATAGACAACTCAATCATGTCCAAAATTTAACACTTGTCAGCCCAATAAAAGGAAATCTAACAATCTCCCACTCACAAGGCAGCTACCGAATATGTACATGGATTGATCACTTCAGTTGCGCGCAAATATATAACACCGGCTCCAATCACAGAATACTTTAAAATAACTTGGCCCATTAATTGTACTAGAATGGGATCAAAGCTGCCTTTATTACATTCATGCGTAACGAGACCTATCTTTGTCAACAAATGAAGACAATCAATGACATAGATCAAATATAGGTGTGTGTGGCTCGAGATTACATAAAATGTGATCTATAGTATGCTTATCTCCAAAGGTCCTTCTTTATGACTCAAAATGAGTCTAGTATCATATTTTCAATACCACATGCTAAACAATAGTAGGAAAATCATGACATCACAAATGTAGTAGCTCTAAACATAACATAAATGCATTAAATAATCATAGCATGTAATGCATATAAAATGAAATAACTATAGCGTGTCAACTGGCATACAATTACATATAAAACCAAATGAACTCCCCACTATCTTCCTATGTTATCGCCTAGACTAAGTATTACCCATCTGAGCAACATGCTCATGAAACACCTTAGTGGCAAGCCTTGGTGAGTGGTCTCAATCACGGAGTTTGAAATTAATATGCTCAATTGACATCAATTACTCCTCGAACTCTTTCTTTTACAACTAGAAACTTAATGTGTCAATGTGCTTTGATTTGATGAACTCTGGTTGTTTTTAGAATATAACCTGCAACTTTATTATCACAATTAACTTAAGCGGTCTTGTTAATGCCTTCAATAATCCAGTCCCGTGATAAAGCTCGCAGCCATATTCCTTGATTGGGATGCCTCGGTTGTGCCATAACTGGGCCTTCCATGGTCAAGAGGCTACTAGTGTCCTGCTTGACACTTTTCCGTTGAAATAGCCCCTCCTGCCAACGTGAAGATGTAGCCTGAGGTCGATTTCGCTATCTGACATCTTGCAAAGTCTCGCATCCGAGTACCCAATAACTCTGCATGACTGGATCGCGATATGTGAGCATACGATCCTTGTCTTCCTCGAAGATACCACCACTCGCGCAGTCGCTTCCAAAGTTGATCCATACCAGGACACGAGATATCTCGCCAACATTCCCACAGCGTACGCTATATCCCAACGCGCATTAATACCCTGTGCATACATAAGACTTATTGCGCATTTAATAAGGGTAGTTCTATTTCTTTCTCAAGTTCACTTCGGCATCGACCTAAGTCGAATTTATCACCCTTTGCTACGGTGTGTATCACCCGCACAATTCCGCATATTAAACCCCCAAGGCACCTTATCGAGACACACTTTTGAGATAAGCCAAGTATACATCTTGAACGATCCCATGGATTTGTATACCCAAAACATATGATGGCATCACCAAGGTCTTTTCATTTCAAAATGACTGGATAAGAACCTTTTGGTGTCATGCAATAGACCTACATCATTGCTTGCTAACATAATGTCATCCACATAGAGCACCAATATAACAAACTTCGCTCTCCCACCGAACTTAAGATATATGCACCGATCAATGTTGTTCTCCTCAAACCATATGAAGAAATCACTCATCAAATTTTCTCTGCACTACTGACTCCGGATGCCCGCTTTAAACCATAAATGGACTTCTTGAGTCTACATACTAGGTGTCGGGCTTAACCTCGTGTGGGAAGCTCTCTCGGTCGCACCATGTATATAGTTTCATCAATGTCGGTACTGAGGAAAACTCGCTCGACGCCCATTTGGTGCAGCTCTAGATCACAATGAGCTACAAGTGCTACTATAATTTGAACGAAGTCTTTCGTCGAAACCGGCGACAGGTCTCCTTCTAATCTATGCCTTCCTCGGGGTAAAGCCTCGCGACCAAAGGCCTTATATCTCTCGACATTGCTCAATCCCTTCGTTTTTGAATATCCATTTACAACCAATTGGTTTTTATACCTTAGGCAATTTGACGAGATCCCAAACGGCCATTATCTTTCATGGACTTTACTTCCTCTTAAAAGGCCGTAATCCACTTTTCAATTGCGTATTGTTTGGCCGGATCGACGTGACGTAGGATCGTCCCTCCTCCAACTCGTATCAAACTCATGCCCCGAAGAAAGACCGCACACTATCCGAAATGCCTTTCTCCTTTCTCTAGTGGACCGCCTTAATGGCACTTCAGGTTGAGGCTGTTGAGGCTCTTCCACTATTTCTGATGTGGTTCCTCAAATCTAGTGGGCGGAGCCTCCAATCAGATGGAAGTTGCACAGAATGTCATCATTTGCCACAACACTTGGCACAATAATAGGAATGGGTACCTGATTGTCACCAATAGCTTCAATAGTAGTTGTGGTTGGAGCATTTACATACTCCTCCTCAAAAATGACCTCCTTAACTTGAGTGCTCCCACTATCCTCAATAAACTTGGCATTACCCGTCTCAAAGAAGGACCTGCTTGAAGGGTCATAAAATCTGAGACCCTAGACTCCCCGTATCCTACAAAATAAAGGAAATTTGCCGGGGCCCTGAGTCCAGCTTTTCTTTCTTCATCAGCCTATAAGGCCTTGCTTCAGCTGGACAACCCCAGACGTGCAGATGTCTAATACTAGGCTTCTTACCCGTCCATAACTCATACATGGGTCGTTAAAATCATGCATCGGGAACCTATTGAGTATATAAATCGCGGTCTTAATAGCCACCCCATAATGAATGTAGAGAAGAATGACTAATCATACTTACCATGTCTTTAAGGGTTCTATTTGCTAGTTTCAACTACACCATTTTGACTGGGGTTCCGCATGGTGTATTGAGGCATAGTACCCCATTCGTAGAAGCTGGGTGATTTAGCAAAGGCCCCGGGTCGTTGTTCACTCCGATCCATCATATCTACCGTGAATATTCCTCCACTGGCCAGATTCGACGGCTAATTTTCTTGCTCTACCGATTTTCAACTCCTGCCGGAAAATTTTGAACACTTCTAGGGCTGTGCCTTTCGTATTAGGTACAAATAACCATATATCATGAGTAATCGTCTTATAACAGATAGCATATGTGCCTATCCCCAAGAAGCTCAGGAATGGTCCACATATATCCGTATGTATCAACTCTAAGACGTTACTACAACTAATGCACTGCCTTCTTTGTTAGTCATTTTCCCTTTAATGCACTCCACATGTCAAAATCCGACATGTCAAGGGAATCAAGAATTCTTTGACATATCTTCAATTCGCGGTTTGAAATATGTCCCATACGCTTATGCTTATAAATACTTATGATTTCTTATTATTTAATTTATGCTTTGATCCAATAATGGTTGCATTCATTATTAAATTTGTATTGGGATTCTTGCATATTTAATTATATAGCTTAATAAATTAAACTACTAGCTCATTAACTTTAGAATTTTGGAAAAGACTAAATGTTTTATTTCCAAATGAACAAAGATAACCGTGATTTATCCAAACATGAAATTAAATCAAATTCGTTTAAATGGACGGTACAATAAATGTGTTTTCCAAAATTAAAATAAAGTTCGTAGTCTAACATGTCAAATGTCCCAATAGCTTGTACTCTGAGCTTTCTTGCCATTTCCCAGATAGACGTATCTTCACCATTAATCAAGTAAACTATTCGGAGTAAGTGCTTCTCCGCATAGTGACACTTATGTGAGTAGCGGGCTCCCGTATCTATCCACCAAGTGTCACTCTGGCACTCAAAGCCAAATAACTTCGTAATCCAACAGTTGTTAAGCTTAGGAATGCTATTGATATTGGCGTAAAATGCCATATAGTAGATACCGAAAATAAAACACAAATGCTCACATTAATACACACGTATATATTAAAGCACAAAATATATATACACATGGGCCCCTTTAATAAGATACTAAGCACAACATTGTATTTAGTCTTTGACGAAAAACAATTTGAAAACAACCAGATTTCAATTATAGCACTAAATGACAATATTATATCGCTAAACATTACGCCTTTCGACCGAGATAATGTTTGCATGTTAAAAAAACTTTATTTGTCTCACATTTAGACTATTATTTACCCTAAGACCGCATAAAATAATCATCCCTGCTGACTACTTTAGCATAGATATAGAAAGTTCATTTATTATAAAATTAATTTAATTAAATTAACAGAGGTTACTTTGGTAACATATTAATTTAAAAATTAATTCTAAAATAAATAAACATATCATACTTCATCATAATTGAATTAGAATGCTATGGAAATAATGATAATTCAATTAATGCTATGAAATAATAATGGTAATTCAATTAGACGTTATGAAATAATAATGGTAATTCAATTCAGTAATTAACAATACTTTAATGAAAAGACGCTATGAAAATAATAATAATGATAATCATGATCGCCGAAGACTACACTCCAAACGACATAACGCTTGAATCGCCTTCAACCTTACGCTGGATCGTCGATAAGCCATGTTCCTTGACCGCCGATAACTCTACCGGGTCCTACAGCCCGCTTTTCAATGCCATCTGCTGGGTTTTTCCTTATTGGGAACAAACTTCGGTGCCAATTCTCGTTAAAAAATTTCCGTGGGATTCGGCATTCATGCTTAATTCTAATATACCGATTTTAACCACAATAATCAAGTGGCAAATCTCACTCAAAGCAACTCGCAAAAACACATTATGTGTCAAACTCCATACATCGATTTCTAACCAAAATGTACCATTGAATTTTTTGCATAAATTGGGTTCCTAAAATATATATATATATATATATATATATATATATATATATATATATATATATAGTTTCAAAAACTGTATGATCAAATTAGCACTAAAATACTAACTTATTAATCAAAGACTCGACATCCGCTTCCGACACTAATTTGTTGTATCAAATACACAAGAATAAATAGATGTGACGGCCATCATACACCAAATACGCGTTAATAAACCACAACTTCTAGAATCATGCATACTAATCAAAGATCAAATAAGCCAATATCAGAAGATATACCCGAATCCATCGCGAATTGGGACAACGCAAAGAATGGTATGCTCTCTCTCAAGATATTTGAGGCTGTGGTTAGTCTTCCTGGATCAGAAACCTGGGCAATGTGATAATGCCTCTCTCAATGGGGCCGCAGATAACGGTCAGAGTTTTTAAACCCAGACTTCAAATAAATGATGAATGCCCTCAATGTCATCAATTCATCAAACAAACATTGGCGGCAAACAGAAACTACACATTAATTCCATATTTTACAATTAATGAAATAATTATATAATTATTTCTGTGAACCCTAATTCAACTGGGAATAGATCACTAAATTTATTGGGTTACTGAATAGACAGCACAATCATGTCCAAAATTTAACACCTGTCAGCCCAATAAAAGGAAATCTAACAATTCATTTATATAATGTTAAACATTTAACTTGTACTATATTATGTAGTAGCGGATTACAAAATATATACAAACTCCATATATGGAAGTGTTCACATTTACAACATTTACATTACTTATGTTAAAACAAAATACATATACATTACGAAATAGTCTTCCAAATCTGCACCTAAATGGTTTGGCCACTTGACATCGACGCTGGACTGTCTTGTCCTTCAGTTTCCTTCACCCACACAAATAAAACACTCAGGTTGCTTAGTCAAGCGGTTAATACTCGTGGGACGACCCTCTAATAAGGATCATCTCACTTAAATACATGTGTATTAAGAATACTCATGACAAATATAACATTTACATATACTTATACATTTCTCATATATATATTTTTTTCATAACATGTTTCATTTCTTATCGTATTTATATAATTTTGTCATCTAATTTATTTGTTGTTCTTGTAACCATATACTATCATCACATAGAAGTGTTAGTGCTTCCTATATCATGTCATATATCATATGCATCTCATTTCCATGATACTTCTATTTCGCTTCCGCTTTTATGCCTATGCCTCGGGAGGCAAACCTTAGAAGTGGATACTGAAAGAACCTGTGATAAAATTGAAGGTACTATCACCGCACGAGATGTTGATCTCTATTTGTAAGGACTCCTAAACGCACGCTATAATGATCCCAATATGATTCACGTCATTTGACCTAAACTTAGCCTCGCATCTCCATAAACTCAGATGCCGTTGAACAATCGGTATTCCTATAGGCATGCCTCTACATATCCAACTACCCTAGCCATAAGCAGACAATCGCTTTTATTATGTTTCTTAACAATCTTTCGTTATAGTGATATTCATATACATGAATAACTATTAATATCATGTATAATATGAGATATCTATTATCAAATAACAATCTCTTATAAATATTGAACTATTTCTTTTCATATAAATAAAATATACGTGTATTCTTTTATCTTTCATAACACATGTTATCATGATCATATTACTACATGCATTATTTCACATAACACATTTATATAACCTTATACAATTTCACTTCCATAACTAATTATGCCCTCGAACACCCGAGATGCCTCCAAGTCCATTTCTAACTACAATTTACCTGTAACCTGGATTGTTAGAGAAAGTGATCTTCTAACTAATATACCCCTATGTCTTAAATTCTTATGGTTCAAAATCATGTCATTTGGACTTTAATTTAGAGATATATTTAAAGATTCCGAACTCAAGCCGACAATTCCAGGAACAGAATTTGGAATTGTGTCCTATATTTGAAAATTTCTAGAATGATGTAGACATAATTTGACCATAATTTCTTCAAGGAAAGTTGTTTTCTTAGATAATTCAGTTTGTAGAGAATTGATTCACCTTCATTTAGACCCGTATAACTCAAGTTATGATTTAAACAAACTGCAGTTACCCAGCTCAGGACTGCTTCGAGATGATTTCAGTGGACCGAATTGTTCCTTTATTTTCAATAATTTTTGAGTTCCACTGTAAATCCAAACTGATGCACTTATTTCAGAGATATTTGTTTTACTAGCGTCTAGTTTATTCGAAATTTGAATCACTCCACTCGGATAATAAATTCAACTTACGGCCTAAATACCAAAACCGTTCGAAACCCAAAATCAGATCGACCGACCAAACAAAGCCTCACTTACGATTTTTTTGGGTACACTGCCCAAATTCTAGAAGGCACTATTTAAAGAATATTTGTTCTCCTAGAAGTCTAGTTTACCTATAAATTTGAATCACTCAATTTGGATTAGTGATAGTCAAGTTATGGTCAAAACAAAAACATGGGTTTAAAAAAAAAGGACAACATCTCCCCTAAAACCCAACATTTTCTCTATACAAAATTTTCCTCCATTGAGGATCACAACCAAACCAAACAACCATTCCAAACAAGGATTCTACAAAAAAAAAAGGTATTCCAAACCTCCAAACAAGTATCCATACAAAATCCTAACAAGTTCACAAAATTCCACACAAATTCATACCAAAATTCCTTTACATATCCATACTTGATTTCTTCTTCTTCTTCTTTTTCTTTCTTCTTCTTTCTCAACCGAAAGGTTCTAACAAAAGCAAAAATAATTCTCTTAAAGCCAAGTGTTTGGCTTTTATCCACTTTATGTCTGCACTTCTTTTTTCCCTTTTGCATTTTGGTCCTTCATTTCATTTTATTCTCAATTTAACTTATCAAAATCCTACTTTGGCATACAATAATTTTTTCTTATGTCATTTGGGTCCTTAATTGACAATTTACCAATTTACTCTTGACTTTTGTATTAATTTCGGGTTTTGCTTATTTTATTTTTAGCATTATTTTATTCCAAAAAAATATATATTTACTTTTATTATACTCTAAACACAAGTATAAAATCAGCAGCAGATAATTAAAGATCACAAAGTTTGCAATCTGCAGCGGTACAACTTACAACGGTTAATTCTTGTACCATACTTAAGGACCTACCATGGACTCTTGTCTGAGAAAGTGATCAGGATATTGGCACTTTAGTCAGCACGTACGTGGAGGCAGACCCCAAAAACTTTGATGGTAATTGGAAGGTATCCATGAGAGCCCGGATTACACTGGATGTCACGAAGCCCCTGAAGAGAAAATGAAGATTTAGAGGGTGGGAGGGGAATGGAGTTGGGTCAACTTTTAATATGAGAGGCTCCCTACCTTCTGCTATTTCTTTGGCCGGATGGGACATGCCGAACATTCGTGCAAAAGACTCTATGCTAAAGGATCCGATCGTGAGAAGCCATATGGTGCATGGATTCGGGCTCCGGGCAGACAAGCTGCAATGAACATAGGGGAACGGTGGCTTCGGGTATCCCCACCAGACAGTTACACGGAAGGCTGGTCAAACAACAGCGATGGAAAAGGAAAGGAACCGGCACAAGAGGAAGGTTTAAGTGGGCAGATGGGAACCACGAATGGTAAGGTCTCCTACAATTATGACAAGCAGGTTATTGGGGGGTCACGTCAGGGTTACAACTTAGACACCGTTATGGAATTATGCAACCAACACTCATTGGCACAGGAGGGATGCGCTGGCAATGATGTAGAGGGACTCATAGTGGCTGAGGTAAAGAGACATCGTGAGGAGGGTACTAGTAATGGTGAAGATGAAGATGGGGAGCTTCAAGACCACACTCACCAAGCATGCAGGTCGACACCCACATCCACGTTATTCAGGCACGGCGGGCACTGGCTACCAGGCCCGCCTCGAGCAATTAGTGTCCTTAGTTGGAACTGTCGTGGATTGGGCAATCCACGCTCAGTTCTCACTTTAAAGGACTTAGTGTCCAGGTTAAGCCCACCTTTGTGTTCTTGATGGAAGCAAAGCAACAGAGTGAGAATAGATGCTATAAAAAACCCAAATCTGTCAGATGTCTGTTCTTCAAGTTGAAGGAGTCTGTAGGGGCGGTGGTGTGGGCATTCATGTGGAAGGAAAAGCACTCCGCCATGCTGTCAAGTTTTTCAAAGAATTCTATTGACCTGCAGATTTGAACCTTCACCAGGCCACGGCTGAGATTAACAGGGTTCGATGGCTTCCTAGAAAGGCAAAGAATTAAGGACTCTTGGGAACTCCTAAGGCAGTTAAAAGACAAATCCAACCTTCCTTGGTGTTGTGTGGGTGACTTCAACAACATGTTATCACACTTTGAAAAGAGTGGGTGTCGAAAGCAACCAGATTATCTTATCAATGGGTTCCGAGATGCGGTAGATGACTGTGGGCTACGAGAAGTTATCATGTCCGGGTATCCGTTTACATGGGAGCGCTCAAGGGGCTGTGCGAATTGGGTTGAAGAAAAGCTCGATAGAGCTTTAGCCTCTGATGAGTGGCACAAAGTATTTTATACGGCTAGTGTCCTCAATGAGGATGCCCCGCCGTCTGATCACATGGCCATTCTGCTCATCCTGAATAGTACAGTGAGGCACAAAAAGCGTCATTTTCAGTTCGAGAATTCATGGATTAGGAGGAAGGGTAATGGGCAGTGGTACAAAAAATAGCTAGGTGCAATAGGAGATGTAGGCATCCAAGGGAGGATTAAAGCTTGCGGGAAACGATCTCAGTTTGAGAAAGAGCGAAGGACATTATTCCGGAAGAGGATTTCCAAATGTAGAAACCAAACTGTGCTCAAGTTTTGTGTTGATGCGGTCCTCGACTCACCAGGTACAAGAAGCCTTAGATAGCTGGTGAAGCCTGCTGCAATAGGAAGACATTGGGGCAAAGAGCTAAACAATTTTTGCTAGTTGCAGGAGACCAAAATACCAAATTTTTCCATCTAGCGTCCTCTACTAGAAGGAAGAAAAGTGAAATAATGCAGCTATAGGACGAGCAGGGTGTATGGCATGCATGGAATAATGGCTTGCAGCAATCCACTTAATACTTTGCAGGACTCTTCAAATCGAGTGGGAGTGGATGTTGAACCTATTCCTTTGCAATGTCCCTATCGAGAAGAGTTACAAAAGAACAAAATAGATACTTGCTCAATCCTTTTGAGGCGGAGAAAGTAAAGACAACTCTTTTTTCTATGCACTCGGACAAAGCTCCCGGGCTAGATGGAATGAATCCGGGGTTTTTTCAAACGTACTAGGACATTGTTGGAGAGCAAGTGACTTCAGCTTGCTTAGATTGCCTCCAGAATTGTCGCCTTCCAGAAGGTATTAATGATACTACCTTAGTGCTCATTCCGAAGAAAGCAAAGTCCACTGCTTTCTCACCTGATCTACGACCACATCCTTCGCAACATTATCTATAAGATCATCGTCGCGCCAAATAGGCCAATACGTACTCCCATCTGTAATCTCAGTTAATCAAAGTGCATTCATACCAGGGAGACTGATCACAAATAATATTATGATAGCCCATGAAGTCAACCACTACCTTAAAAGGAAACGGCAAGGGAAGCATGGCTTCTTAGCATTGAAAATGGATATGTCCAAAGCCTATGATCGTATAGAATGGCAATTTAAATATAATGTTTGCTTGGTTTCATCAAAGTAATGATAAAATAATTCTTTGCGTTTGCACTGTAAGATACCATGTTCTTCAAAATGGGGAGATTGTCCCTATTTACCCTGAGCGAGGCTTACGCCAAGGGGACCCCCTCTTTCCCTATATGTTTATTTTGTATGAGATGACTTTCCCGCATGCTCAACACGGAGAAACAAAGAGGTTATATTCACTGTCTAGGTGCTCCTGAGGCACCCGCATAACTTCACCTTTCTTCGCTGGGACTACGCTATCTTTTCTCGTAGAGTGAATGTAAAGGCAGAAGGCCAAGACATTAGGCTTAGCCTTTAGCCATATGAGGAAGGCCCTGTAAGGCAGTTGAATTTTGAGAAATCTCCCAACCTTTCAGCTCAAAAAGAGCACCTTGATAGCCGAGGGCCTTTATGTAGCATGTTCGGGGCACTCCATGACATCTCACCATGAGAAGATTCGCCTTCCAGCCATCACTCGAGGAATAAACTACCGCTTTTGGATTATTTAAGAGAAAGAATCTTCGCTACTTAATCCAAGGTGGGAATAAGTGATTTCTATCAAGGGTCATTTTACAAATTATATATGCCTAAGACAAGAACCCAATGATCTGTCTTGAGTGTACGAGTGTGTTCGATACCGCTTGCGACGTGGTTAGGAAAAATTATGAACTCATTGGTGGGATGTAAAACTTCACTAAGAGGACTGGCGGACTAAACGGGAACACTCGCCTAGACAAAATGTGTGGTACTACTAAGGATCCATCAAATAACTTCGCTTTCTTCTAGTTAAACAAACATGGCGCTTGCTTTCAAACTCATATTCATAAACAAGGTAATGCGGTGGTCACCCGATTCAACTTTCGATGCAAAACTCAAGGCAACTTTGTTACGCTATGGTATCATGGGAGTGTAAATCTCATTCACACAACAAACGAATTGGTACACGGAAAAGGGTGAGAATTTGTAACTTTCTTGGCTTCCAAATTTACATAATCCATATAGAAACCTCATCACCCTTCAATTAGTTGCATGCAAGCCCCCATTACAAGCACTCCAATCAATTTGGATGTGACAGACATCGAATATGATCCAATGATCGATAGTATAAACTAATTATGATCTCACTGTTCTTAGAAGAAACGATGGATCAATGGTGCTGGGCAAGGGTTACGTATATCTACACTCGCTTAAGAAATGGGCAAAACACTTCTTCTTCCCTGAAGCAGACTCACCGCCTCAACCATCGAATCGGATGAAGATATGGTCCCAACATCCCAATCGGGGCAAAAAATTTCCTATGAAGAGCATGCAAGCTTACTCCCACTGGCTGATGTCGTTTCAAAATTAATCACAAGAGAATATTTGCCCACATGCATGTGTACCAAGAAGATACCATCCTATGTCATTTACATGTGCTACAAACAAAAATATATGGAGGTCATCTCCACTTTGAGAGTGTCATGCAGCTTGTTTTCAAGATTGCAGGCATGGACCCAGAGCAACTGCTTTTGTTCCCAAAGAATACCATGATGATCTGTCAAGATCTAGGAGTAGCACTTTTTGCCAGTGGGAAACCATGCCTTTGGTGACCAGCCATTGAAAGCCTGACCTATCTCTTCTCCGTCAATGTATAAAGCAAACATGTTTAATTCCGAGAACGGAGCTACACCCTGCCAAACAGGAAGAAATGGGCTTCTCCTAAACATGGCTTTCTTAAGGTAATGATGCAACATATTTAAACAAAACCAATTTGATAGGGTTCGCCAATATCCGTGAATAGAGAAGCACAGCTGATAGGGGCAAAGAATGGGCACAAGACAGGATCCGATAATGTACTTAAAGCGGAAACCCTTAA
Source organism: Tetrastigma voinierianum (assembly GCA_016808115.1). Lineage (NCBI taxonomy): Eukaryota > Viridiplantae > Streptophyta > Magnoliopsida > Vitales > Vitaceae > Tetrastigma > Tetrastigma voinierianum. Next base: position 72,136 of record JAEQBH010007509.1, on the reverse strand, counting down.
GCCGTCGGTAAAGCTCCCATTATGTATAAAAGATGTGCTGCCTTGTCAACATAATCAGCGATTCTCGGGCCACAGTGAGAGCCACTAATAATGCCAATCTTCTATTCCTCAACCTGTAGTCTGATACAAAGATCAGGATGTACCTCCTGAACAACTTAAATGGTCAGAGATTTACTGGGCTTAATAGATTTAGTGAACTGTTCATTAGAATTTAAACAAGAAAGGTGACTTTTCTTGTCTGATCTTGGAGAATGGAGTTGCACCTCTTTCTCATTTTTGAGCGATACATCCACATGGATTCGTTTTGAATAAATACAATTTCATTTGTCAAAAAAAAAAAAAAAAAAGATAAAGTAGGGATGAGTAACAATCTATAGTCTAAATTGATGGATGTTTGGCAGCATGGAAAAACAGTATGAAAAGGGAAAACAGGTAGGGAACAAAACAAGAAGAAAGGCAGTAATGGCAGTGGGGAGCAAGAAAACAGAGTGGTGATTCCTTACTCAAAAAGTAGAGAATATTATATTCTAAGATTACCTCCCTGTGTTTTTTTATTTCCTTAATACTTTTTGGATTCAAAACAGAGCCTTATTAATATTTTATGGACAAAAGATTTATAATGGGTGCTATATCGATGGCAAAAGAGTGGACGATATAATTTTTCTCACATGTTTTTTTATTTTCCTAAATAAAATGGTAAAGAGTGTGATTACGCCAGATATCTTAAACTCGAGCCTATAAGAATGTGAGCTGGGCTAATTTGATGAATAATAAAAGCGAATAAATATATAAAAAGTATCAGGATTAGGATTTTCTATCTTGATGAGAAACTGTTGTTGGGCCTGTTGTTTGAATTGGCCCAGCCCATCCCAAGCCCAATATGAAATCATATGGGCTGCCCTTGAGCCCAAGCCGCAATAATGAGGATTATTTGAAGCTTTGAAGAAAAATCCAAAATGTATTTTTCTAAGGTCCGGTCGGCCGGTACTGTGGAAACTAACACATCATATGAGACTATGAGAGTCATGGGGGAAATAATTGGTCAATTCTAACGTGTAGCTTGTCAAGTCTTTTTAGTAGAAAATATGAGTCACGTTTGAAAAGTAATGCACAAATCTGGCCAACATATGATTTTATATGTTTTATTCAATGAGCTTGATATTAGGGTTGGAAATTGAAATAATAGAGTTCTTAAGCATATAAATAAAATTGTTTTATTCATTGGAGCGTATAAAACGGAAGTGCAATGTCCCCATGTGGTTAAAATGTGACCCTTTAATTAGTTTTTAAATGTGTCAAGTTTTCATCTTGTTTTTTTTAGTCCCTTTTCCTTTGCTAAGGAGGGATAATTTTTTTGCTGTTCTTATCATAAAATCACTTATTATTCAGATCTTTTTTTTTTATTTTCTCATTTCAATAAATTCTTCTACGAAGATGGTGCTTTATCTTATTTTTCAGATTGGCTGCCATTTTATTACAGATTTTACTTTGTCAAGTTCTCTTTGCTACTATTACTGCTATTCACATTTCATTACAGACTTTATTTGTATAAGGGCGATTTAGGACAGATAGTTATGATTTGATCCCAAAGATATCAAATTACGATCATTATCAATCATAGATATTCTAAATCATTATATTATCAAATTTATAAGTTTTTTGATGCCGATTTATTACGTTGTCAATACGAATATTATTTCATTATATATGCTTTTTTACTTATTCATTCTGGGATTCATCAATCTATCGCAGTTTCAACTAATAATATTATTTTTCCTTAAAAAAAACAATGTGTCAAGTTTTAGTTCAATGTTTATTTGTCAACAAGGGTTGAGTTTTTGCTTCGAGGGAGGGAAATGGAAAATGATGAAGAAAAAGAAAAAAAAGAAAAAGGAAAAATTCAAATCAAATTGCTTTTCTTTTATTATCGCTAACATCAATGTATAAGGCTGTTTTTGTAGAATTTTTTATATACAATGATTGATATTTTGGACCAAGTCTTTATTTTCCACTTTTAGTTATTTAAAAAATCACATACTACCGAATTGGGAACATATGAGATCTACTCCTATTTTGCCACTTATGAAAAATGAGGCTTAGATTATGTTTTTGATAAAGTAAACACAACTTTAATTTAGGAATGATCAATTTAAACCTAAATCAATTTGAGGTATTCAACTTAAATCTAAATGGTTTTCATAGGATAAGGTTAGGTTTATTGGATAAGAATTAAGTTGATTAAATTTATATGGACAAATTTTAATTGTTAAACTTGAGTTGTGTAAGTTAAGATTAGTCAAACAAAGTAGACTCATATTCAAAATTTGACTAGATTACTCAAATCATATGGGTTAAATTATTCGGTTAGATTGAACTTGTCATTGATCGTCTTTATTAATTTTAATTTTTTCCATGCACTTTTACCAATATCATATGGTAAATGAGACAACTTTCTAGATAAGAAAAAATATCCATCTTTTAGAAAACAAAATAATATATAATGCAATTATAATTTGATATTTTTATTTAAATTTTTTGAAGAGAAATTATTTAAATTTTTTAAAAACTTATAAAATAAATATTATGATATGAGGTATATATGAGTCATAATGTTATGAAAAATTATTAAATTGGAGTTCAATTTAACTTATTCGACCTTTCTTCAAAAAAATGTAATTGTCTAAACTAGATATGAATTCAATGCCACCCGCTTTTGTTTTTTTGCTTTTTTATAATAAACACTTTAATTATATTTTAAGAATTTGGTTTCACCTGCACTCAAACACAGACCCATCCTTTTCTATTTAAACGTTAAACGCTTTATTATACGAATTTAAATTACGATAAACAATTCCTGTAATACTCTCAAAATCCTTGGGACAGTTTTGGTTTTGGGCAGGATCCATATCCAAGACACACTGAACAAGGGACAAGATTTTATGGGTTCCACACATCTAGCCGTTGGACAAGATTTATGGAGAGAATGGTCACCAAACTGATTATTTAATTATATCTTAGTTGTCCGATCTTTCTTTTAGCACATGTATAATTCATATTAGGCTCATTCAGCCTCTTGACTTCTATTTAGAGCTTTTTCATTTCAATTTTCCTTTCTCAAGTCTGGCCTTCTAACATCAGTGAACAATTTGGCCTCAATTTTGACTTCATATTCATTGTTTCTGTATCAAGTTAGACTCATCCATAGTTACTACACTTTTTTTTTTGGTATTTGTTGCATCATAATATTTTATTGTTTGTGATGTATATTCCATAGATAGGCAAAGGAATTCTTAGTAGTTAATACTATATATAAATAATAAACTCTTCTTCTTTTCTTTTTTTTGAAACAAAATAGTAAACTGATCTTCTTATCTTTATAAATTTGTTTTAAAATTATAAAAGTTCTTTTAAGTTCAAAGTGAATAATACTTGTATGATTAAAAGAGACAAACAAAATCAAAATTAATATTTGATCATCATATGTGTGTTTGTATAAGAAGATGAGGTAAAAAATCTTGATGATCTCTTAAATATTAATTTTTTAAACATATTTTATTAGAGTCAGGTGACCCGAATTCTGTTCGATTGAATTAGAAAAGTTTTGTGATACAACATTATGAAACTTTGGGAGACGGCACGGCTATGTGGACCAACCTTATAAAAATTATATTAGAGTCAACTGACTCGGCTTGAATTAGAAAAAGTTTCGTATTACAACATTATGAAACTTTTGGGAGATCTACCATGGTATGGACCATTTATTTAATAAACATATCTTATTAGAATTAGTGGACTTGAATTTCTTTCGATTGGATTAGAAAAGTTTCATGATACAATATTATGAATCTTTTGGGAGATCTACGAAAGTATGGACCATTTTTATTATAAAATGCTTATAAATATATGGGATATTTTAAAGATTTTTATTGATGTTTTTTTTCTTAATGGTTTCTTTTGTTTTAAAGTAAATACATGTGCTTTAATTTATAGGAAACTTATAAAATACTTCTTTTTTTTTTTTTGGGTAAAGGTGCAGAAAACTCCCTTAAGTTTTCCCAAATACCCCACTTACACCTCAAACTTTTTGTTCGTCCAAATAGGCCCTACATTTTTTCAACTGCTCACCAAATTTCATGCCGTAATCAGGTGTTAAATGTCAAAACTACATTACATTGACTGCTAAACCAATCATGTAAGCAACCGATGTAAGGCCACTTAATTACATTTAAAACTTGAGGGACTTATAATTAGGGAAATCAAAGCCCACTGTCTCTACCAATTTTTTTTCCAAAATACAACCTTCGCTAAAGATGTACTCCTAAGGTTTTGCTTAGATTCTTCAACCCTCTCTGGTTTTGTGTCAACGAACATTCCTTTCCTTCATTTCTGACCAAATATTGTTGGATAATTACAAACAAACCTCAGCAGCTGTCAAGAATTTGGAAGTCGAAGGAGGGTAATTTCTTCTTCCATTTATAAATATGTTTTGTGTTGTAAGCGGAACCTCAGCCTAATCGGGGTTTGAGTTGGGCGCTCATTTTCTTCCATTTGTGTTGTTGTCCACTGGTTTGTTTTTATCAATAACAACAATTTAACTGGGTTTGAGGATGTTAAATTAACTAATTTTTAGTTTTTCATGGTCCCATGTTTTGTGTTAATTTAATTTGGTAAAGCTATTGTTTATTGAATGTTTTATTTTAAATTGCAGCATGGAAGGGCATGTAGATGTTTATTTGCATCATGGTGGTAGATGGATTATGGATCTTGTATTAAGTTATGTTGGAGGAGATGTACATTTGGTTTCGAGGACTTTGATGTAGGTTTCACCCCATTATCATGTCTATAAATCACACACACGAGTTATGGCCAATGTAAAGCACATTTATGTCTTGGAACTTGAAATGTGCGTATGATCAATGAAGGTCTTTTCTTAGTTCATGATGATAATGGGATAAAAAATGTGCTAGGTAAGATAAATTTAAACACAAATGTGATAGAATTTTTTGCTAACCATGAGATTGATGCTCCTGTCTTTCCACAAGATATATTGGTTATTAGTTATGACATAGATCCTCTTATAATTTAATCTAGGTCAAATGAAAATGATGCCCAATTTCCTGATGTTAATGAAGTTGTAGAGGAATATGAAGTTTTTTATTATGCCTTTATGGAAAAGAAGGCATTGAAAGTAATGAGTCTAGGGATGATGATGTTGGTTAGAGTAAGAGTACAAACTGTGAAGACTCTGAAGAAAGTAATGAAAATGCTATTGATGACACCATTTTGATGTCTGATGATGAAGAAGTCCCTGTTGAAAGAACACACTCCACTGCTTTCAATGTACTTACTTTTAGCTTGGGAATGACATTTCCAAATGCAGCCGGTTATGAAATCTATCACAAAGTATTGTATTTAAGGGAGTCACATTGAAGCAAGGAAAATGAAAGAAATGGAATAAGGGTAAAAGGCAAGATCAATACCCTTTTGTCTTATTGGTGTCAAAAGACAACATTAATAACCTTAGACTAGTTGTAAAAATTTTAGTTCTAGACCATAACTGTTATAGGACTTTCACTAATCCTAAGGTTTCAGTTGCTTTCCTATCCCAACATTACAAAACTAGAATTCTCGAAAATCATGCTTACAAAATTAAAGACATAAAAGGATGTTGGGAAGAACAAGGGTGAATGGGGTTAAATTAAGTGCAAGAGTTAAGGAGGATGGTGTTGGATGCCTATTCTAGGGCTTTTACAACTGAATTTTATGAGTTGGAAGCTTATGTTGATGAGTTGTTGAGAAGCAATCCAGGCTCTATAGTAAAAATGGAAATTTGTAGAGATGATTTAAAATAGGGGAGGAAAATCTTTGTTTGTTTGAATGCCTGTAAAAAAATGATGGAAGACAGTTTGTAGGCCTATTATAGGCCTGCATGGATGTTTTTTGAAGACTAAGTTCAAGGGTGAACTTTTGGTTGCTTTAGGAAGATATGAGAATGAACAAAATTTTCCTATAGCATGGGCTTGTGTGAAAAGTGAAACAAAATTGAACTGCGTTTGGTTTCTAACATTGCTAAAAGGAGAGCCGGAATTAGGAGATGGGAGCTAATTTACTTTCATCAGACAAAGGTAAGGATACTACCCACCATTTTCATTTATTTCTATGTATGAAGGATAAGGAGTTATTTATATGTTTTTGTTGCATTTATATATATATATATATATATATATATATATATATATATATATATATATATAGTATATATATATATATATATATATATATATATATATATTTTTTTTTTATTTATTTTTTTTTTTGCATTTTAATGCAAGAGTTTAGTTGACATGTCACATGGTGTATGTCCTCGGGCGCTGAGTACTTATTGATGTATATCCTGGAGGCTGAGTACAGATGGTGTGTGCATGCCATATATTTGCAAATTGATTTAAGAAACATAGGGGAGGAGAGATGAAGAGGCAATTTTGGAAGCATTTGTTGACAACATGAAGCAACTTGGAGAGGTGAGTTCAAATGCTGCAAAGGATTTGATGAACTACCCACCACACACATGGGTAAGAGCCTACTTTAATGGTAGATGTAAGTCATGGGCCGTGAATAATAATATGGTGGAAAGCTTCAATGCTTAGATCCTAGAGGCTAGATATATGCCAATTAGGACAATGTTTGAGTTTATAAGGAAGAAAACTATGAACATGTTAGGTATGAAAGGTACATTATGTGAAAAGTGGATCAATTTTTGAGCTTCTGAGAGATGAATTCTTCGATCAATAAAGGGATAACAATGGGTTGTCAAGGGTTATTTAATGAAGATACATGCTATGAGATTCAAGAAGGTGATGACATACACACACACACACTATAGATTTGGATAAGAACACATGGATTTGTAGGGCATGAGATATTTCAAATATTCCATGCCAATATGCTATATGTGCTTTGGTGCATAATAAACAAGAGCCAATTGACCAAATTTCCAGTTTCTTTCACATTGATATGTATAGAGCTGCTCATCAGTTTAAGATAACGCCATTGAGAAGTAAAAGATTCTACAAAATGGATCAGTATCTCCTAATTGAGCTACCTCTTGTGGACAAGAATAGAGGAAGACCAAACACAAAGAGAAGGAGAGAAGAGCATGAGCAAATGCCTAAAAAAATTGACACAAAACTTTCAAGAAAAGGGATACATGTTACATGCTCCATCTGCAAGCAACAAGGACACAATAGATTTAGTTGCTTAAAGGTTTGTTAAGCTTATCTCTTATTTCCTAAAATTGATTTTTAATTCATAATCTTGATTGTTGATGTCTTTTGATGTTTTAGAGGCGGAAACATTATAGTGGTAATATCTTACATGATCCAACTCAAACTCAATCAAGCCAAGCCCCTACTCATGCCCCATCTGCTCAAGAACCTGCCCTTGCTCATGGAATTGCCCCTTCTCATACCCTACCCCTTCTCATACACTTGTCCCTTCTCATTTCCCTTCCCCTGCTCATGCCCCTTCTCATGGCCTTACCCTTTCTCATATCCCTGTCCTTTCATACCCCCTTCCCTCGCTCATGTCCATGTTCCTTTTCTACATCCCTTCCCCTACCTGTTCCCTACCCTTATACATGCAAATTAAGTCAGAAATATCAAAACTTCGTGATCCAGCAATAGCAAGCAAAACAAGTTTATATACAATTAAGTCAATCTTTGATGTTAGTATTTTATTTGATAAAAGTACCGGTTCTATTAGATATCAAGGTAAGATATTTATAACACATGTTCATTTAGCTTTTTATATCACATGCTATTACATCATTTATATTTTTTAATGAAATGTAGAGTGGTACAACCTCAACAATTGCTCATCAAGTGATCCAAGAAATACTAGATACAACTTCTGGATTTGAAATGCCTAATGAAGCTCAAAATAGATTAGAGAGAGCTCATAGAAGAACAACTTTAGGTGCCAATAAAAGAATAGCTGCTAGAGGTGATAGTGTCATGTCCAACATGCCATTTCTACCACTTGGTTTGCACTGGAGGGGTAGAAGCTCTTGACCCCAAAGACAATTCTACCGCCAAAGGGAATAAAGTTGCAAGCAAAGGGAAGCAAGCATGAAGCCACCTACAATTGGGGATCGATGAACATTATGTATTGGGTTTTATTCATTGGTTTAGACTATTTTGTAAAACATTTTGAGCCACAATCTTTATCTCCTACTTTAAAGATTATGTCGAACATCTTGTCCTTAATTTGCAAACATCTACTTCGATGGTTTATAACAAAAAGTTTGTAAACATTATAAGGTTAAAATGCTTATGAGATATTTGGTAAACGCTACTTTGAAGTGTTAATTTACTTTAACATCCATAGCTATAGATATATTTTCCAAAGATTTAAATTCATGTTGATTTTACTCAATTCATGCAACAAAATAAAACATAGCCAATTGAACTAAAATACATTAACCTTCTTTGCATTGTTATACAATCACAGAATTTCCAACTTTCATTCCCTCAATTATTTTACATCCACATTAAAATGAATATGACAAAAGATAAATAGACACAAAACAGTGCACTACACTTTAGAAACAACTTTCATTCATTCATCAAGTTGAAATACATCAACCTTCATTGCATTGTTATACAATCACAAAATTCCAACTTTCATTCTCTCAACTGTTTTACATTTACATTAAAATGAATATGACAAAGGATAAACAAACATAAAACAGTGCACAGAACTTTAGAGCAAACTTGTTCCATTTGAATGATGTCTTCAAATTATTCAACTTTTTCTTCAATTCATTCATCTTCAAATCATTCATCTCATCGGTTCCTAACAAATCTTAGGCTTTCAATGAATTATGTTGGTCAAAATTGTTCACCTCATCATCTTCTTCACAATTTCTATAATTTTTGTCCCTCATTTTCTGCATTTCCTTGACCTCATTTTAAAGTAGCTTCTTTTCCCACCTCAATTGGGATAACAACCTTTGCCCTTGGTGTTGTCTTTGGATCATGCCTTAAAAAAACGATATATGTTTTCCCACAAGTGTAAGAAGGACAACCAACTAACATACAAATTAATCAATCTTTAGTAAAAGAAAACAATCAACTTTTTTGATAAACATCCACTTACATGATATTTTGGGCATGAGTAGAATCTTGTCCTTGGATTTGTCTCCTTCCAAGCCATTAGTAATGAAGCTTTGAAACCACAATCACACAATACGGCATGGCTGGGTTCACATTCGCAAATCTGTTGAGTCGCCTTGCTTCGAGAACTGAAGAAAGGAGTTCTAGCCATGGATGAAGGAGACGACAAAGGAGGCTGAAGCAAAACCAGAGTATGATGAGAAAGGTCCACAAAAACAAAACCAGAGAGGGCTAAAGAATCGAAGCAAAACCTAGTGTTGTCTTTGACCCGAAGGTTGTATTTTGGAAGAAATTGGTAGAGATGAAATCAGGGTTTTTGATTTCCCCTGATTAGAAGCCCCTTAAGTTTTAAATGTAATTAAGGCAAAAAATTACCACATCAGCTACTTATATGGTTGGTTTAACAGTTAATATAAAGCTGCTTCGCATTTAACTGCCAAAGTTAGCAAATACGAACTAATTTTGAAGCATGTTTAAAACGCAGAGACTCCATGGAGAAAAGCTACATATAGCTTTGATGTTTACTAAAAACCTTAAGGGATTTTTTTACACCTTTATCCTTTTTTTCAAAGCATGTTACATGATAGGGAGTGGAGGTGTGTTTTACTGTAGAACCTCACTAATGACCTTAATTACAGCTGTATCATCTGGAACACCTCCTGTCCCTTTTCCATATAAAATAATACAATCATAACTGACTGCTGGTGAATAAAAAAAGACTGGTGCAGGCATCAACTGGTTGTTGTGATTTTGTGACAAATGCCCTTCAAGCTACAAGAGATGAATTCATGATTAAACACTTAATTTAAAACCGCACTAAGTGGAACCTTTTTCCCAAGTGAAGGCAGTTTTATTTCCAAGCTGCTATGGCTGTCGGGGAAAGCAGCCTCAATCTCCCAAGTGCCACCACTATCGATATCTTCTGCTTCAATTTTTCATTTCATTCATCCCCTCAGGCATACCTCTCCCAGTTACACTCTGAAGAAGAAAAAGAAAATTATTGAATTTTATTATATCTTATCTACACGATTCCTCTTTAAATGGCAGATGTGTTTCAAAGTGGTATTTTTAGTTCAAAACAGATAATATTTATATGATTAGGTATTGGGATACTAGATACATACGAATTATAATGAAGAGTATCAGAATTAATCCCCAATCCCTTATGGATATTGCATATACATGAGGGAAAGTTCCATATATTGCTAAGTACGATACTAATACTAAACTCAAATTCTATGTTTTCAAAGATTCTAGTTTTGTTACTTAACATAATATCAAATTAAGTTTGGTTTGGATAAGATCTTGGGATTCGAAATTACTTTCTATAATTAACTTTATTAATTGCTTATTCGAAAGCCATAAGACCGACTTTATTTATTTTGTTTGACTCTTCACACGGCCATGCTCACACGCTGGTACGATAAAAAACATAATAATACTTACACTAAACCCAAATCTTATAAATTCGAGCTTTTAGAAATATTGACGGTTTATATAACACTTAACATTTTATATTATAGAAGTATGAGTTCCTTTTAACCTAATAAATATATTTATAACTTAAGTCTAAAATCTACGAACAATATTTACATGATTGACGGCAGGCCTTTCATAATCCAAGGGCCATTATTGGTGTTCAAATAGGAAGTTCCATCTAGCTTGCATTATTGAAGTAGTGGCGGTGAAGTGATGATGAAGCTTTAGACACTATCATATCTTCAACTAAAGGGCCCATCAAAGACTTGAACCACATGTAAATTCCCAAACAAAAATAAGCCATGGAATCTGACGTAGTCTTCCTCAAAAAATCAACAGTAATACCTTTTTTTTTTTCCATTCTCATAGAATCTCCAAAACTCCCATTATCTTGAACATTGACTCTCCCATATACCAAAGGTCAGATATCATATTGAGGGCCAGCTTCACACTGCTTCGTAATAATGCTTTTAGTTAAAATATTTTCTTGATAGCGTGCTGATATCAAAAACGTTTTATAGGAATTCAAAAAAGTGATTCTATCAAAACATTCGAGAGACAGAATAGGAGAAGGTGATAACGCGTTGCTATCAGAAACGTTTTTATAAGAATTTCAAAAAGTGATTTTATAAAAAAATTTGTAACATGTTATATACGTATAAAAACACTTTGATATCATTAAAATTACTAAAAATGACATTTAATATTTAATTGTAAAAATTGGATATCATAATAAATAAAAAATTTTGTTACAAAAGTATGTAATACATATAAAAATTTATATTAATAAAACTTAAATCAATTATTTTGGTGATTATAAAAATTTAAAAATAAGTGAATAATGAATAAATATATATAAATATCATTAATAAAAACCTAAAATAATTATTTTTGCAATTATAACATATCTATCCAATGAATAAACATTTTTATTAATAAAACTCAAAATAATTATTCATATGATTAAAAAAATATTTATAAAAGATTTTGAATTAATTAATAAAACGTAGCGCAAAATTCCTTTTGGATTAATAAAAACTAAAATAATTATTTTATAAAATATTTTTTATGATTATAGATTTTTTAAATATTTAAGGCAAAAGATTTGAATTATTTGAGTTTTTAAAAGTATATGATATTATTCAGATTTTTTAAATAAAATAAATTGATGTTTTAAGAAAAAATAAATAGACATTTAAAGATAAACAAGTAGGTATTTTAGAAATATAAAAAAACTTTTAAAGTGTTTTTTTAAAAACACCCTCCTTAAGTGCTTTGGAAAACACTCAAATGTTTTTTGAACTTTCAACAATACTTTTGAAAATATTATCAAACAGTTTTTTGTTTTTTTTTTTGTCCTGAAAACACTTTTCATAACTTTCAAAACCACTTTTGAAAATATTATCAAACGTTTTTTTTTTTGTCCTAAAAACACTTAAAAGTGGTTTTTTTTTTTTACCTAAAAACACTTTTCAGAAGCAATACCAAACGGCTCTTAACCATCAAAGGTCATATAGCTCTTGTATGAACTGAAAATTGCATGCAAATTGGTTGTCGGCATGGTGGCCTAGACCTCATTGTCGGGCATACATATCCATGTTTAGGTGGCACATAATGGGGGCTGCTAGGGTTCCTGACTTCAGGAAAATGAAAATCCCCTTACAAATTTTCCTTTTTCTTATTTGGGTTACTATAATTTGACTTCGATATTGATTTTGCTACATTTTCTTTTTCTTGTTTGCAATATAGCACACCAAGTCAGAAATATGTATGACTTTGAATTGTAATTAGGGAATGTTAAGATAAACAAAATCCTTGTGGAGAAAGGATACTAACTTTTGATCAGAGAATTTAAATTCTACGATCCATTGGGAATTAAAAATTAGTTTACCTAGATTTGGTCTTCAATTGAAAATATGAAACAAGGTCGGTTTGTTTCCACTAGACCAATGAATTTTTCTTTCTGTTTTTTTCCAAAGAAGGAAAATGGTGGTGGCACCATCCAATTGGAAAGAAAAGAAGAGAAAAGCCATTTCAAGATTGGGGTCCCGTAATAGGTTCTTTCTTCCTGCTAGGGTTGGTGAACTAAATTTTGTTCAACCCCGTTCAAAAGCTTTCTTAGTGCCACATTATGCATCTTTTTATATGCTTGTAAATATAAATATGTTATATATTTTACGGTTTGCTTATCTTGTACCATAACATAAATGTATAATTTTTTTTTACAATTAAACACTTTAATTATAATGTAATAAATCATTTTCACTATAACTCAAACTTGTAACCCATTTTCTTTTTATACCATATATTTTTGAAATATTGAACACTTCATCAAATGAACTAACTAAACATGATGGGTATTTTTTATTTGCTTGTAAATATAAATATGTTATATATTTTAGGTTTTCTAATGTTGTACCATATCAGAAATGGTAAATTTTTACACAGACATTTGTGTAATTTTCTTCTTGTCTATTATCGTTTTGCATACTATAGTGGTTTTGTGCCCAAACTCTTAAAATTTGAACGTGGAGCCTCATGGGGTTGTTAGATGCTCTCTTTGGTTTGAATGTGTCTCCCGAGAACAGAACTATCCGGGAAACACACAAGACGATAATGGGCTTTTGACCACATTCACTGCACTCAATCAAATTCTCTCCTTTTCCCCTTTTTCTTTTTCGGCCCCCCCTTTCCCACTACGTTTATAATTATACAAAAAAGCAATGATTGAGGCTGCTGAAATGGCCAGAAAAAGTTACCTCTAATTTCACCCCACGTACCGGAGTTTAATAACCAAATAATTTGTTGTTCAAAAGAAAATACATATATAGAATTCTTTTCCTGTTTTGTTTTGAAAATAATATTAAAAATCGTATTCATCAATTATTATTTTAAGGTTAATTTTAAAACTATATAAATAGATTTTGGTTTTGAGGTCAATGTTTAAAAACAAAATTTATGAATATAGTTTTCAAAAAGATTATTTTTGTAGTATAACGTTATAGTATTATATTTTTAAGAAGACTTAAACTTGCTTTCAATCTTGATTATTGACAAAAAAAAAAAAAAAAGTAAATTTGATAATTATTTTGAAAAGATATCACTAATTCAATGATTATTTTGAAAAACGTCTATCCATACATTGGAAAAGAAATAGTTTCAAACTTGCAAAAGAGATATCAGTCTCACATCCGATGTGTTACACACAACACCACCACAATTTATGATTTATGATTGAAGTTGGTAGCCATCCACCCTTCACGACCAACTGAGGGAGGTCTTATTTGATCGCTAGTGAGTGAAGACAAGACTCTTATATGAACACTTCTTTTGTTTCCTCCCAAAGAAAAAGCCAAAAAGGCGATATTGCCAAAGCCAATACCTTCACGTTATAGATTTATAAAAATAAAAAAAAACACACCATCCCTCTTTGGGGTAGTGGGTATTTTTTTTTTGACAAATATTTTCTCCCCCTTTTTCCTTTTCAATTGATTATACCCGTTTTTTTTCCAAAAGTCGAAAATCAATCAAATCAATCCACATTCATAGGATTATCCTTTACCCTATCTAGAGCCAAGACGCGTCTTGCTCTAGAAATTGTGAGCCATTTTTAATGAAGTGATTTCTTTGTAGATTAGATTAGCCCAAAAGGCTAATGCCTCAAGAATTTGTTCCTCCTATTTCTTTGGTAATTGCCATGTTTTCTCACTATAATTTAAACGAAGTGCTTTCTTTTGCTCCCACAATTGGATTCTTTCTATTTCTTTAACTAAGTTAGCAGCCCAACTAAAAACATTAAAGTATCCTTAGATTTTAATTTAAAAATTAATCATGGAATCATGAAGAGGATAATCTTCAATCTTTCAATGTCATTATCAAATCTTAGAAAGTTTGATTTGATTACGCCTAAAACCCTTAAAATAACTCCTCAAATGTGGTGAATTCACTTGAGTTCTTTAAATTTTTTGAGATGTGGTAGAATGTATTGATCCTAGAATATAACAACACCTCCCCCCCCCAATAAAAGACTGAGGGAGGATACATGATTATAGAAGTGATGCAGCAATCAAAGCATAATTAATCTAATAAAAATGGAAGTTAAGGTAATAGAAGTAATCAGGATTCCATAAACATAGTCGGATTCGTTTTCATTATTCTCTACCATCTCACCTTTCCGATTGAATTAAAATCTTAATATTTTTATTATTTCTTTAAATTTTTATTGATTCTCTTCCATGTGCTTTCATCCTTACAGTTAGTTACAAGTTTGATACTCACAAAAATAATAATTCATACACGTTTCAAATACCATGTTTTAATGGCATAGATAAATCCCAATGTTTTGCATTAAAATTCAATGTAATTTGATGTATTAAACATTATATTTCTCATTCTTTTTTTTTCTTTGTACCGAGATACCAGTGGCAGAGCCAACATTCTTGTTTAAAGGGCATAAATTAGTATTATAAAAACATAAAATTTATGAAAAACATATTTCAAACATATTCATTAATCATAATATTTATCATAACATATTTAAAAATATTATATTAACTAAGATTCTAAGAATATAATGTTAATACCAAGCTTTATGAACAAATTTTGTTATTCAATAAAAAAAGAATTTAAATATAAACAATTATTATCAATAATAAATTTAAAAATTGAATAAAATATAGATTTATCATTTATTCATGTAACATTTTAATAATATTTCATTAGATAAACTAAATAGTAAGTTAAGTTTTTCTTTCCTCATTGGGTTTCTCAACTTTTAAAATATGTATATTCTTACTATTAGGTTATCAAAATAATATAAAAGATAAGGAAAATGATTGATGAGCAGCAATGACAAAGGTTATAAATTGAAGTTTTTTGAGTTACAATGATATATATATATATATATATATATATATATATATATATATATATATATAGGTTTTGTATTAAAGATATAATGGTAATTTGGTGATTAGAGCTTTCAGTATAATAACTTATACCTTGGCTCTAATATTCAATTAGAACGAAAATTTTTGGAAAAATATTTGTTTTAACATTAGCCTTTGTTTGTGACCGAAGTGTACTTCTGTAGAGTTAAAATAGAAGCAAAAAAAAAGAAATGAAAGAAAATAGAGTAAGAAAATGTAGTTGTTAAAATTAAAAGCTTTAAACTTATAAACTAATTATATACGTTTATTCAAACTCGGTTTATTAGTTTTTTCCATTACAAAAAGACTTTTAAAAATTTAAAATTATATAACCTTTTGAGGAATTTTAATTATATATGATTTTCTTTATATTTTCTTAAGGTAAAATCAAATATAAGAAAATAATTTTTTAATATTTTTTTTATTTTCCTAATGCTTCATGTTCCAAAGGAACCTTAATATGGAAATATTGGATAAAAATTTGCATGAATAATTTCAATGACATACCATATTAGGATAAAAAACTAATTCAAGTGCATACCATAAATAGGGAGGAGGAAACCACATATAAAAAATGTTAAGATAAAAAATTTGGAGGGCCCCCCTGTGAGTCAATAGTCCACTGCTCAAATACTATGCATTCAAAGAGGTCCTTAGATACCTTTTGTTTTTTTTTTTTTTAATATGATTAAGAACTTTGTAATAATGTAGTAGGGACTAGAATATGAAACTCCTCTTCTTTTTTGATGTTTTGTCTTTTTAAATTCTGAACTCTCTATTCATTGGGTAGGCATGTGGACTATTTGGACAATGCTTATGTGACAAAAATAATAAAATTTATAGACTAATTTGTGATATATTTTCAAGATTTTCTTTTTTGTGTTTTCAATACCTATCTCTTCAAATCTTATCCCACTCATTCTTCCTTTTTAAAATTTGTTTATTTGTTGAATTAACTTGGTTTAATATAAGCAAAAATAAACTAGAATTAAATTTAATAATTATTTTTTTATATAAAAAGATAAAAACGCATGCAAGTGAAACTTCTCTTAAACAATTTATTAAAGAAATATTTTGTTAAAAGTCATCAAAATATAAAACAAAAATACATTAATTTAGAACTTCTCAAAAAATAACTCAATTTAGAACAAAAATAGCCATTATCCTTCATGTCTTTTAACAATGAATGAGTTACTTTAAAAAAAAAACCAGTAAAAATATGTTAAAGAGTCTTTTAATTGAATCACCCTTTATAAAATTAAAATATCATATACTATAAGAACAATTTTGGAAACTTCTTGTTGCCCTTATCCTTTTTGGTCCGGTGACGGTAGTATTCTAAAAAACAAAATCTTATAATTCAATTAAAAAATTGATTTGGAAGTTCAAACTTCAAATAGTCAATACTTTCAAATTTTAAAAAATAAAAATAAATGTTTTTGATTTTCTATATTTAATTATTTAGAGCGTCACACGATCATCAGGCATGGGACGCATGGGTATGATGCGTCAAAATCATGCTGTCAAGCAAAAAAGGATAAAAATTTTCTGTTGTGAATTTACAGAATTGGCCATGATTTGAAAAAAAAAACGTGTATAAATAGCGGTGTTTACTGCGTTCAGAAAATACGAGTGAGAGGGAGAATTAGCATGGCGCCCTCCTCTACCCACCCCGTCAATTTTTCCAACCCAAGAAGCTTCGCCACCAAGTTCAAATCCAACCTCAAAGAGACCTTCTTCCCCGACGATCCCTTCCGGCAGTTCCGGAATGAACCACCGGAGCGGCGACCCAGAAAAGGTTACAATATTTCGTTCCGATATTTGAGTGGTTGCCGAACATAGTTTCGGTAAGTTCATACGATGTTCTCGCCGGAATCACCATTGCCAGCTCACATCCTGCAGGGAATCAGCTACGCTAAACTAGCTGAAGTCCCTGCCATTTATGGCCTCTGTAAGTACACTGAACTTTTAAAAAAATTTTAAAAATTTTTTCTTTTGTTTTCTGAATCGTGATTGGTTTTCTTGAGGCAGATTCGAGTTTCGTCCCGCCATTGATTTACGCTATTTTCGGAAGCTCTAAGAATATCGCAGTGGGAACGGTGGCGGCGTCGTCGTTGCTTATCGCTTCAACAATCGGAGAAGTGGCGTCTCCGGTGAATGATCCGACATTGTTTCTGCATTTAGTGTTTACCTCCACCTTAATCTCTGGGATCTTTCAGACAGCTTTGGGTGTATTAAGGTAAGAGGACAACGGAAGATAATCAGAAATTCTTTTTTTTTTTTTTCACATCTATGAACTTGAAATTACAACTTCTTACTGCAACCTAATCCTATATCCGCCTAATCCTTATCCACTAAGCCATATCTCCTTAACTTATAAAATCAAATATAGAAAAGGGAAAAAATCATATATGTTTTTCTCGTATCATATTTATTATTCTATAAAATGGTTGCTTTTTTTTTTGCTCAACCCTTTCTTTTTTAATTTTTTGATTAAATATGGAAAAAAATATTTCCATATTTTTGGACATTTATATTTCATAAAGCTAAATATGTAGACGTAACGTGAGTCAGCAGCTTAGCATGGACGGGAGTCAAAGTTGAACCCACTGGCAGGTGTTAGCAGGTTGTCAAAGTTTTTGTCTATACTCCATACGTAGCAGCTGCCAGTTCCATGATGTTAATTTTGTTTTAATATCGGAAAGTTCTATGTATCAAATGATGTGGCCCAATCAAATCTAGATTATCAATTTTAGAAAAATGATACAAAAGGGGTGGGGCCGAGTTACAGGAGATCACATAGTACTTTAACTTAATATGATAAAAGTAAAATAAAAAAATTATTTGAAATATTGAATAAGAATTATTTATTGACTGTGTTGTTATGGTGCAGACTGGGAATATTGGTGGATTTCTTATCGCATTCGACCATTACGGGGTTCATGGAGGCACAGCATCATCATCTGTCTGCAATGAAGGGTTTTCTTGGATTGAAGCATTTCACTACTAAAACTGATGTTGTTCCGTTCTAAAGGCACCTTCAGCCATAAGGGGATGAGGTTCTAATCTTAGTACCCCCACATGACCAAAAATTTGTAAAATAATGCAGACCAGTAAGTATATAAAAACCACATCTTAATTAGTTTTGTTTGATTTCACTTTTGCAGTGGAGATGGGAAAGTGCAGTTATGGGGATATGCTTCCTTATCTTCCTCCTCTCCACTGTGCAGCTGGTAATTTTTCACTCTGTTTCCTTTCTTTTTTTTTTTTATCTTTCCCAGCTTTTTAATTTATTATCAATTACTGCTATTTTATATTTGGGTGATTAACGTTGTCCGAATCGAAAATGAACTTTCAGAGGAAAACTACCGGCTATTTTGGGTATCTGCCGTGGCCCAATTGTGATTTGTCTTATTGGCTGCATCATGGCTTACTTCCTTCGTGGCCATGATGCAATCCAAACGGTAAGTCTTTTTCTATATTAGGACCTGTTTCGTACATGTTTTTGAAAACAAACGGAAAGATCATTTTGTTTTGCTTGCTAAAAACTGTTCTCAAGCTATTCTTGATAACTGTTATTATTATCTAAATTTATTATTATCTTTTTCTCAGAAGATACAAAAAGAATTCAAACTTGTATTCCCGTGTTTTCATTGTTTTCTTTCTTTTCTCAAATAAAAAATAGTTTTAAAAAAACCGTAACCAAACAAGCTCTTAATTTGTTTCTATGAGGTTCCATGCGATAATCTAACTTTTATTTTATTTTTGATGATGCAAATTTATTTATTGGTCACTTAAAGAAAGGATTAAATCCTCTTTCCATCAAATACTTGAATTTTGATTCAAAATATCTAACAGCAGTTGTAAAAGCCGGGATCATTACAGCCATCTTGGCACTAGCTGTAAGAACATGACAAATTCATTCTTCTCTTTTCATCAATATTTCATACCCATATTCACTTTGATAATCACCCTATTGCAGGAAGGAATAGCGATAGGGAGGAGCTTTGCGCTAATGAAAAACGAGCAAACAGACGGAAACAAAGAGATGATAGCATTTGGGCTGATGAACATTGTTGGGTCTTTAACTTCATGCTATTTGACAACAGGCCCATTTTCAAAAACTGCAGTGAACTTCAATGCTGGGTGTAGAACAGCAATGTCTAATGTAGTGATGGCTATCTGTATGATGCTGACTCTCCTCTTCTTGGCCCCTGTGTTTAGTTACACCCCTCTGGTAGCTCTATCTGCCATTATCACTTCAGCCATGCTCGGACTCATCAAGTACGATGAGGTCTATCATCTCTACAAGGTCGACAAGTTTGATTTCGTAATCTGCATGGCTGCTTTTTTGGGAGTTACCTTCATTAGCATGGATATCGGTCTCATGCTCTCTGTAAGTTCCCCATACTATATAATTATGAATTCCTTTCAATAGAGTAGATACATTTTAAAGCCATAGGGTCCTTCTGTGTAAGGGTGCAAATGAGTCAAGCTATTTGTGAGCTACTCAATCTTGATTTTAGAATACTCAAATTCAACTCGGAGTTGACCATGTCAAGCCTGAAATAGTAGAAATCTTACTCGAACTAGCCGAATATCATGCAATACCTTACTCAAGCCTGCTTCCTACGAAGCTTTACAATTCTATTTTTTATTAAATCACATTTATAATTCTTATATAAATAACCTTAGATCTTTTATTAAGTTTAAATTTATTTGAGCTTAATCGAGTCGAATTCAAATATGATTATTTATTAATTTTTTAATTAATTCAAGTTTTATTGAGTTTGAGTAATTTGACTATTTTTCGAGTCAAGTTTCAAACATTTGAAAAAAGCTTGATGGGGTTCAAATCAAGTTCAAGCTTGACTTTCTATCGATTTGGTTCGACTTAATTGCACCCCTATTATTGTGTTAAGCAGATGTATTAACATTTATACTAATAACGCTAATCATTACGATTCTTCTTCGGGTTAATTTGATAGCATGTCTCATTCCAACCAACCCTAAGTGAAATATTGATAATATTGCAGGTGGGGCTTTCAATATTAAGAGCACTTCTGTATGTATTAGCCTGCAACAGCTGGGCAAGCTTGGAACATACCAAACTCTACACTCCTTCCTGAGACATAGAGCAGATCCCGATGCGACGTCGATTCCCGGCGTCCTAGTTTTGCAAGGTTCCCTATTCACTTCGGTTAACCCACTTTACATCAAAGAAAGCGCATGACTTTTTTTGTTGTTAAAGGACGACTGGGGAATAGGAATCTTCTTATATAAACAATGAACCCAGATAATTTTCTGTTATATAACTAATATTTATAAAATCTTTAAAGAAATTAATCACCAACAATGAGAATCAAAAATACTAATGCATTTTTTTTGCTAGACAATTAATCGACATTATATTAATTTGATCCATTTTTTTGTTGGGAGAAGGATTTTGAGGTGGATTAACGAGGAAGAGGGGGTTTCAAGTTCCAAAGGGCATAACGTCGAGCACCTGCTGCTTGATTTGGGAGGTAAGATTACTCTAGTGCAAGAATGAAGGTGATGGTAAAGGCGGGAAAACTTAGAAAATAAGAATCCAACCTAGTTTGAAACTGATTTTGATAATAATTTTTTTTTTACTAAAAATAAAATTTGAAACTAAAAAATGTTTTTGAGAGATTTTGATTTTTTTTTTATGAGAACATACTATGTTATTTACATTATTTTCTAAATGTTGTTTTTAGAAAATATTTGAAAACATTAAACTATTTAGTGGTCGTTTGTTTATAAATTTCAAAATTGCTTGCCTCCGAAAAGCAGTTAATTAAAAAAAACACAACCGAACACGCTTGTTCATAATCTTTTTCTTAAAATACGAAAACACAAAGATATTAAATTTGGGAGTAAGCTGTGATAACACCCAAGTTAAATGAGATTATGCTTAAAACCGGTTTCTAGCACAATTGTTAAAAACAGGAATCAAACATGCCCTTAGTAATTGTATAAACAATCTTTTATTCTTTAAAAAAAAAAATGATAGTTTTTATAACCATTTAAAAAAAACCTAATTTTTTCACTATATTTATTTCAAACAATACTTTTATTCAGCATAACATTACAAAACAAATTTAAAAAATTACATTAAATAAGACATTAAAATTAATATTCAAAACTGTCGTTAAACAAAATTTCATTTTGGTGGCTAATGCAAAGAACATTTTGGTTCCACAGGGGTAACATCCTTAGACATGACAGGCATAGAAACCCTGTGAAATCCATAGAAACACAGAAGCAAGAGGAATCAAGGTAATCCATCTCCGGCCACCTCCATTCTTCACTCCATTTTTCTAAACAATTAATTAATTAACCCTTGGAGTCAGTCTAGACTATTAATACTGGTTGTCATCTTTGTAGATGGGTTTGGTAAACCCTAGAATTGAGGTGATGGAGAAGTTGATCGTGGGGAAATTCATAGACATCATCGGCAGGGAAGCCGTCTTTTTATCAATCGACGATGCGATCAGAGCTAGACAATTTTCACTTTCTGTTTGGACACAAAAGGACGGCGTGGACACAATTCATGTCCCTGTATCATGAATTATTACAAAATACAATGACGGAGTACAAGTCGGAGCTACGATTCAATACCAGTTAAGAGACTTTGGTCCAATGATTTAATATTTATAAATGGGGTAAAGTTTTCGAATCACCCGGGCCTAGGGTGGATCCTTCTTAGTAATGTCAGTATTGATCATCTCCATTTCTAGAAAAATGGTCAGACCATTCAATTTGTATGGTCTTTTTACTTCTTTTTTTTCATATTTCACGGTATTTTGTATTAAGAACTCCTCCGATGTTGGCCACTTCAAATATTTCTCAATACCAAAGAGTTCTAAAACTTTTTGCAAGGGACTTCACATAACATCTACGTTAATATGAAAGATATGTTTATCCTCAGACATTTAACGATCCACAATACCCGAGTCACCTAAGATTTCGGGATTGCACTATATTAACGAATTACGATTCGACGCATAAATTTGTTGGATCGAATTTTGCCATTTAAATTATCAACGCGAAAATCACAAAGAAGTTAACCATTGGCAACATAACTACTGACTGTAACAAGTCGGTCACAAAACATGTAACAAGTTAGTCACAAAACACATCACAACAAGTCAACGATAAACAACACCAAAAAACAGTGAAAAAAATAAAGTCAAACCCAAGTTGATGTGGGAAAGAACTACTATTAGGAAAAACTCATATTTTATAAAAAGAAAAACAAACGAATTGATGATTTCGTGGATAAAAATTGTTAAAAAATCACTCATCATCTCTAACGTCAAAGGCATGAACGAGAAAACAGAGAAAATGACGTTTGTGTTTCCAAGAGTATAGTGGAGGACTAAGGCCCTGTTTAAGAGGTAGAGAAATGCTTTCTCATTCAAACTAAAACAATAGAAACACGCTAGCTACGGCATTAAACAAAATAAAATTTCAAAACAAAGAAATGAATCTACTATTTTCAACATTTTATATACTTAACTTAAAACTCCGTTGTTATTTTCCTTTGCTTTCTAATAAATCAAAACAAGAGATTTTATTTTCTAACATTTTATAACTATTTTAAAAATAGCTTTTATTAAAATCCGATTTTCTTATTCTTTTATTTTCAATCAAATTCAAAAGACGAAATTTATTTTCTAAAAAATGAAACGAAGATTTGTAATACATCAAAATTTTCATATTCTAATTTTTATAAGGAAAATTTTAACTAAACAAGGGTTTCTGGTTTTAAAAAGGGATTAAATTTTTTTTCTTTGAGGCTTCTTTTACAAGGAAAATAGTGGGGACGATCCTTACCAGTGACTCTTCACCCTGAATTAACATGTTCATAAATTATACTACACTGGAGGCACTTAATCCCATTTTCGTTTAAATATTGAATTAAGTGTAGTACGTTATTTTTTAAAGTTTATTATGATTTTGGGCCTCATAATACTCTTATAGTTTTTCTAACTCACAACCCGGCCCATTTTTGGCCCAGAACTACCGGATTTTGAAAAGCCCCTATATCCAAAGATTCCGAACGTGTAATATAGACCAAGTGTGAAAGCCATTTTACTTATTCGTAGGGAGCCTATAAGATTTATATACGTCTACAAATCATTATTTAACCATCTCTAATTTTTAATTTTTTTCCTAAGGATCTTATTTCTATTTTGCTTTCCCTTATAATAAGCTTATAACTTTTGCCCACTAGAGCATGACAAGTTTGCAAAGAGTCGAGCATGGTTTAACAAAAACCACTGAGTCTCCAAGAACTTACACCGTGCCTTCAAACTCAAATTAATTAACTTTAATTTTTTTTCATTCGGTAAAGAGCAAATTTGATATTTTAAAACTATATTTGGTTTAAAAATATGTTAAAAAAAAGAAAGATTACTAGGAACAATGATTTTTAGTATTTGATTTTATCATGAAAAATACAAAAGAGAGCTAAATAAAATTAAAATTAGAAAATTGTATATTTAAAATTAATTTTCTTTCATATATATATATATATATATATATATATATATATATATATATATAGTATATATATATATATATATATATATATATATGTAGAAGAAGAAAGAATTTGTAAGAGGAAATTTACAAGGAATTTATTACTTAAAAGATTTTAAATAAGATACATAAAATAATTTGTTGAATTTAGATTGTATTTTATTTTTGTTTTTTGTTTTCTTTTGTTAGTTCATGGGAAAGCCACCCTTAAGTAGCACTTTTAATGGCATCTTCTCTTTTCCACTTCTCGAAGTTTACTATGAAATTTTAAATATACAAATAAAAATCAATATTTAAATTGTAGAGAGGTCTCCAATTAATGATTTCTTGTTAGACAAAGTTTGAGGGCTAACTCTTATAAAAACTTTTGACTTCAATATGAATATCATACTTAACAACTAATACAATTCCAAACAGAAAGTCAAAATTAACCATGGAATCTGAAGTGGGTCTTCCTCAAAATCTAAAGTTGTCTCCTTTCTTTAGCTTTCTGTTTGGCTCTCGTCAAGGCCATGATTCAGCATTGTTTCTCCCACCTACCTAAGTCCGTAACAGTAAGCCTAGCAAAGGTCATATATATATATATATATATATATAGTCTGTTCATGCGGCATTACTGAAGATCTGGTGAAATTAATTTGTTGTCATACAGGCTAGATCTTCTGTCAATATAAATCCTTGTTTATTGTAATGGAGGCTAAAGTAAGCCACCCAAAGAACACATCTGAATATCGATATTTGGATAATAAATGAATTTGACTGGTATTTTTTCTAATTAATGTTTATTTTTGCAGGACAAATTGTAGACAGCAGGCTCTGTCCTCAGAAGGATGTACAGTACAAATACTGGGAGAGGTTTGACTTTAATTAATACGGTCGGAATGTGGGAACAGGGTGAAGAAAATCCCAGAGGGGAAAAGGAGAGTTTTGTACGGATGTAAGTCACTGAAAATAAAAAATCCGTAGTATACGTCGACTTTCAAAAATTTAACTAAAGTAATGCGTGTTGTACAGATGACAAAGCTTTAGATTCTATCACCGGTCGAATTATAAATTTTAGTCACATTCCATCGCGGCTTTAATTATAATTTTGAAAGTTCTAAGATTCAAACGCCGTGTGTTCTTCATTTTTTAAACTCAAAACCTAAGACTCCCAACGCCGGCTCGGACTCATTTTTTTATTGGGATGATCGGACAAATAACTTTGAAATGAGAATTTCAAGATTTAACCTTCAAAGAAAATTAGTGTCATTTTAATAAAATTTCATTGTTTATAGTAAAAATAAAAACAAACTTCTTCTTTTCCAAGCTACATGTAACCATATAATGAAAAGGGTTTTTGTCAATTATTTATAAAAAAACATAAAGAGGGTTTGTTTATTTCAAGCAATATAAAGACCTTATTTATAACCAAATATTTCTATTTTATTTTTCCATCTCGGAAGGATCAAAGTCACTCAACTCTAACCAAAGAATTGTCAATTGGGTGAATTTAAGTTAAAAGGGTTATTTGATTAAACAAACTTTTGAAAACACAATTTCAAAATCGATTGTTCTTCAATTTTTGGCATAATTTTAATAAAAACGTTCCAAAATAACAATTTCTTTAAAAAGATAATGTAAATTACACGAAATAGAAAATGATATTTGATGTTAGATTCATAAATTAAAGAGTATTTGATGTCTTTTAACCATAGGAAAAATGATTCATTCTAATAATTAATACTTATATGATGAGAGAAACAGAAAAATGTCAATACCAATGATAATGGGGAAGAACATGTTGTGTGCGCCTAAGGCAACCCGATGAGCTAAATTAACCCAAGCATTTATGCATACACTTAAAACATGTAAATATGTTATTAAAACATTTTATACGTACTCATATGTATAATTACTATATCAATGTAACCCATGATCATACTATGGCTTCTTAGAATGGCGCCAAAATAAACAAATTTGTCGACCAACAGCATTCCGTGAGTCCGAGAAGGAGCCGAGGAGCCGTGGTGGAGCCGAGGAGCCGATGGAGCCGAGGGAGCCGACAGCCGGTGGGTGCCGATGGAGCCGAGGTATCCGGGCGGACTGTACCGATGCACACGCCGAGTACGAGGTCGCCACCGAAGTCTACCCACTCGTGCACAGTCAACGATGGTAATTGCGTGGATGCAATGTATGAGATGAAAATGTTTGACGCATAGCGGATATCTAATGCTATGGAGGCCGGCTCGCTGACACTGATAAGGTACGTATTACGTAAGTCCGCGGAGTACGGAAGGCGATGCGTAATGTGAGTAAGAGTGGGCGTGATGCACAATGTGCGGGTATGGAAGATGTGGTGTGTGTGTGGGGGTATAAACTACCAGTGAGTGGTGGCATAGGAGGGTATCAAGTAGGCATAGTCGGCTCGTGTACCTAGACCACTTCACCGGCTCGGATAATGACTGCGCTTATTCATCTCGAAAGACGAATCTCCACGATCAACTCCCTCTCCCTCTCCCCACCGAACAGCCGTGACACGTGATGGTGTGGACAACATCGAGGTCTAATAAATGGCCTATGCATGTCGGCTTCCGAAAGTACACGGCGATGCGATATTCACCGATCCGTGTAACACCGACGGCATTATGATGTATGTTGCATAAAGCACCAGGTATCGACCCAGAGCTAATGGTTGGTGTCACCACGGCTGATCCGAGTGAACCAAAGAAAGAATTAGAATTACATAATCTATTAATTAAAATTAGGTAAGAGCACTTTAGAAACACATGACTGTAACTTACCAAAAGATCCATACTACCGGCTGTAGTATGGAACCTCATGTCATCCCTATGCAGTCGTGGTGTCAAAAAACGCCGTGTGATACGACGATACCATTGCATGTAGGAATCATGAAAGTCCATCGCTTCCAAAGATAGGGGTGGCGTGATGATCCTATCCGCGCCTCCCATAATGCTATGTATGGTGCATGAAAAGCGCCCAATCGCTACTGTGTCGCTCCACGTCCATCAATCGCATGCAATCGCCGCCGTGAAGAGCAAGCCGGAGGTATCTCCGGTTGCATCCTAAATCAGCCAAGTAGACTCTCTCTGACACGCCACCCAACACCCGAAACATGCGAGCGGTGACATCACCTCGCGACCCTCCCGATCAGCCGCGGAGGAGTATGGGAGCCGGCCGCACCTCCTCAGATGGTCGCTTATGACACTCTACATGTGAACACTTTATAGTCAATAAATTCTTAAGCAAGAATATGAATATAATTCATTTAGAACCATAAAGTTTCACATAACATTACCTGATCAGGAGTCTGTGCATCTAGCTGATCTCGGTATAGGAGTAGCACACCCGACAGGTTATGCACCCGTGTCAAAGGTACTCTCCACCTACACCGGTGGAAGTGTTAGCACCGCACTCTCCGCTCACCCGAGGATGTCCCCGTAATCCGCCGTGGACGCCTCGTAGTCACCATCACCAACATCGACATCCGCATCATGCAAGGCCTGAGTGGGTGGTGGTGCTAGATCAGCGTGGGGTCGCCCAAAATCGGGTCGTCCGACGTGCAGTCTCTCCCATGACCATAGCTGAATACAGAACAATGAGAAAGTGGGTAAAAATAATGAAGTTTTTATATTCCGTAAGGGAAAAAATTATAAATCATTTCCCTTTACGAGACCCATAATTAAACGAAAATCGGGCAGAGTCTCATTTGTACGAGGAGGTCTACCCAAAATACAACATGTACAAATATATCGACCAACAAGTCTCAATGACCTCAATAGGTCGAATTATGAGTAATACAAAGCATCCTAATTGGCCCATACACAACAACACACATTCCTCGGCATACCAGATGAGGTAATACAACCGCTAATACCACGGCTACGATCCAAGCCGGCCTCTGGCATAACTCATGCAGATGTATGTGCTAGTATAGTAACGCACCACCCCAACTATGCTTCAAAGAAGCGCCAACCGCAAGAGGTAGATAGCAAATGGGAACTATCACACCCTTCTGGTCGGCAAACAAGAAGGATCCAATACGCGAGATAACCCCCACGCGCACAACGCCTAATGGCATCATCCGCATCAGTGGTGGGTGGATAACCGCAAACATAACCACCGTGTAGCGAGATAGTGACTCTCTAATAGCATTGGCGTGGACGCCGGCACTCCACAACGCCGCTACATCGAACACATGCCATCGACTCACGGGCCATGTGATATTAGGGCCAAGGAGGGACGGCACGTCCAAGGTAATCGCCATCTCCCTACCGCACAAGCGAAACGGTGTGTCTCGGGTCGCCATCTCGACCAAGAGGTGATAAGTGGGCCAATCGATCAAGGAGTGTGGGCCCAAACGAAATATACCGTAAAATCCAGACCTAATCACGTATGGCTGGATCCGAATATCCATCCTCCACATAGACATGAAAAGCTCTCATTCCATTGGCCGAGGGGCGGAGGATCTCCGGTCGCAACCAACGAACATACAAATTTAGCGGTTATGTATAAATTACATGTTAAAACTACTAATAGTCAGATCTATTAATGTATTACGACCGTCAGACTATTAAGTGTGATCGTGTCCACCTTGCAAAAACAAGACAGATGTATCCGACCTGACCACATCATGAATCTCCGAATCGCCATGTCTATAAGATAGGACAAATCCAAAGATAATTGTCAAAATGGTTGTCAACATTAATTACAAATGGGATAATTTACAATAACATCGCATACGTCAATGTTTCATTCAATAGAATAAATCTGATATAAGACAACTACTAAATATTCGGTGCCTCGTTTACAATCAAACACATACATAAGTCTTATACAGAAAAAAAAAAAAGGGTGAGGTCTCATTTAGGATCAAACAACTAATTGCCTTACTACTCATCCATAACTAAAGTTGATTTCTACTCTTACAAGACCGCCGACAGACCCCTTGTTTGCACAACCCATTTTATCTTGGTTTCACATTCAATGTCTATTTAATGCGGCAAACTGGTTGATTTAGGACGGCCATCACTCGCTGGTTTATCGACTTTCGTAGGAGTTGCGCCATCGTCAGACCATCAAAGTAAAGAGGCCACCATCTTCATCAATATAGGATAAAACAAACTTGCCCAAGTGTCACAATAAGATCGTTGTAAAGGGTAGTAGCCTGGAACAAATGAACGAAAATCAACACATCGATGTCGAAGATGCCAGTACAATATGGCTACAAGGAAAAACCATATTAGTGTCTTACCATGTGCAAGCTTCTCTCATGTAAGTTCAAGTGATGAATGCGTCCACTCTAGACTTTACGTGAAATCAGCCTGTAAGTGACGAAAGAACAATTTCCATCGACCCAAATTTCTTAATCATTAAGCACGGCACCGAATCCGAGCAGCATCAACATATGGACTCACCAGAATCGGCCATCGATGTCAATCTAGCAGCACCTTGTTCCCTTCTTGCAACAAAGTAGCTGTTAAGGAGGGAAAATGTCAACTGAACTAATGCACTGATTGGTAAGCTGCGAGCCCCTTTAAGAACATTGTTAAATACCTCCCTCGACATATTGGGCTGTCATTATCCCTCCCGCCCTCCATCATGTGAAAGTGCCCATAATGGGGCAAGAGGGATCTTAACCATTGTAGTGCTTCCAGGATTTCACCTCCCAATCAGCTTATGTCTATTCATCTTCCGTGGTGTTGTTGCAACAAATGCCTGTGTGATACTCAAATTCTTCAATGCTTATCTTTGAAGTGTCATAAAATCGGTTGTGATTTATTTACGTGTATCCTCGTGGATAAAGGTGCATCCCCAACGAAGATGAGGATCGCTTCATAGTCGCTTATAATACCTGGATGTCTATCGAGAGAACACATAGTCCCGCCTGGCTGTGAGCATTTATTTCCTGGATGCATGCCAAGAACCATCCCCAACCATCAATATTCGCTTCGTAATAGCAATGCCAATGGGAACAACCGACATTTCCATCAAGATCCCATCAGAATCACCGTTGTCCCTTTATACTTCCCATACAAATGTGCATCATCACTAAGTACCCCGGACGACGGGGTACTGCGTAACCCTTCCACAGATGGCTGAACGCCCGTAACACGCGCCTGAATGTCTCATTGTTTGGGCACACACTATGATGTGCGGTTTCCGATGATGCAACGATATCCGCATCGCGCTCGCCCTAATGGCCAAGAACAAACGTGAGATTCGTATATAATTTGGTAAAATCACCAAATAAGTGTCTAAAATGCCTATGTTTCTCAACATCCAAGTGCTTTTTTATATGAAATTTCATATCCCCATATCTCCACATAACGCAAGTTTTGAATAGCAATGGATAATGAAATTGTGCCTTATCTATCGTATGTGAGTAGCAACCAATCCTTTTGAGTCCATTTTTGATGATGGTCCTCTAAGACACGATTTCATATACAAGTATGCGGGCTCCTTCATATTTGTTGATCACAAATAAGCTAGTTTTTGACAACCATGGCATCGCAACTTCCATTGACATTGACATTCTTCGTCTTCTTACATCTTAAGACGAGCAATTTTTGTGAGAGCGCAATACAAACAAACTCCTCGGGTAGCCTAAATGAGTAAATCTTTACACTCTCTGCAAACAATTCGATTTAATTAAAACTGCTCCTTTAATAAATTCACCACTCCTCGCATAACTGGGTTGTCTCTTGCACCCATGAGTCCAACCACTTGAAGTAGCAATATCCATGTTTCAACATAACAAAAACAAGGTGCTGGTGGTAGGTGATACGCACGGGGGCTGACCTACCGTCCTCATCATCGCTTTACACTATCTCGATACATCACAATGTAATGCATGCGCAGACAAATAACCCCTCGCTCATTCTCCCAAAACCCGATTTAGGTCTCTGAATGATGATACATGTCCACCGGCAGGGCATAAGTCATCATCATATTCATCATCATCTTCAAGCAGATTCACTTCATTACCTTCTTCATAAGCCGCAAGCATCATCCCGATATGCTCCTGTATTCAGCACCTGACCGGCTACTAGGCCCACAACCATGGTCACCGCCAAATTCTCAATTTTCGCAACGCCACAGATCATTCTCTGTCCTATTCCCAACGACCTCAACAAACAATTCAATTTCCGATGACAAGCCAGCAACTGTATGTTCACATTAGTACGATCTCATTCCATATTGTAAAAGTTGGAACCTATTTCAGCATTTAGAGGATACTTACATTTGAGGACTAAGTTGAACTTCCGCTTGCTACAGGTGTTGCTTGCAGAAAATGATATCACCGCATTGTTCAAACTGCGGTACTAACCGGGGTATTTTGTAAAGGCACAATGGAAGCTTTGTTGCTACCATATTTAAGACCATTATCGGGCTCACTATATGTCCATTGTAGTAACACATTACTTGAATAGAGGTGAAATGTAGTTATTAACCGACTGCTTGAAATGAAGTAAACAAAATTAAATATATGAGATAAAGCTTATTCAGATTGAGCTTACAAAAAATAAATGGCCCCACCGTGCTCTCGTCTCGGGACCATGATTTAATGAAAATCGAGAGTCTCCCTGTAATGGGAGCTCTATCCGGTATCACAATTCCTCCCAAAACACAACCAACATGCCTCGATATCATACAATGACCTCGCAGTCCAAAATTTGAGTGAAGAAATAGGTCGTAAGGACCTTATTTTTAACTTCCAAAAACCTCTTCCCAATGCAATTATTTAGTAAATGTACTTTCCCCCTATAACTGGGAGGGTTCCATTTCTGAAAAATCAGTGGTTGGTAAGGTGTTGGGGATTCACAGTAAATGTATTATATTGAATCATGATCGAGTTTCAGAAGTCTGCTGTGCATAGGTGCAACATGGCTGGAAAACCTGTAAGAGACTGTCATAGGAGTACCAGTCAGAGACTGTCATAGGAGTCTAGTCTACTGCTGAACAGTTCATTATTTTACCGCAATCACTTGAGAAAAAGATTGATTTTAAAGTAGTTGGTCTCAGGGATCTGGACCATGTCCTCTTCCAAATGACTTGAATTTCGATATTCCAGATTTCCCATAATTCCAACTTTCATGATTAACCACTCAGCAGCCTGTTAACTTCCCCTAGCCCATGACTCAAATCAAGATCATTTTTACGTATCCTAAGAGTATGTGGAGGCAATTCATAATTTCCAATGGAAAAACTATAAATTATATTGTAAATATAATACTGGATTGGAGCACATTGGCAGAGTGAAGGAATAGTCGGTGACCTTTTGATCCGATCCAGTTCAACTACTTGGGACTTTACAACTAGTTGTACCTTAAATTGATAACTTTTCCTTTAGTAACTAAATCCGAATTTTAGAACATTGCATTTTCCTAAAACTAAATGTAGAGTTTGGTTTTGGATTTTGGGACCGGTAATCAAATCTGAGTCTATTGCATGTGCTCCATCTACATCAATATCAAATCTACTTAAGAGCCATGAAAATCAGAGAGCTGTCAAAACTATGGAATGTAATCACTAGACCCCAAAAAACGGAAACAAAACAATATCCTAAATCAATTCCTAAATGAAACCCTAACTCTCTAAAAATCATAGAACATGGCACAGAGTACAAAACTCCGCTGGAATAAGGGTCAAGCGATTATTGTGTCGATAACTCCCTTGCTGCCGAGGTGGGCTGTGGGTGGAGAATGGAAGCCCAGCCGGGCCGGAGGAAGATAATCGTGAGGAGCAGAAAATGGAAGAAACGCATGTGAAGAAGAACGGTAAAGTGGTGAAGAAGGAAGGCTGGATTTGAGTCGGCTTTGTAGTGCTTCTTATAAAAACTAAAACCGGCGCCGAGTGCCGGTTTTTGCTTTAAAAAACGGCAACTACAGACTCGACTTTAAAATTTATAATGCATCAAACTCTGGCGGACGCCGGCTTCAAAATTTATAATTTACTGAAACCGGCGATGGGAATGCCGGCTTTGCCATCTGTACAACACGCACTACTTTGGTTAAATTTTTGAAAGTCGACGTATACTACGGATTTTTTATTTTCAGTGACTTACATCCGTACAAAACTCGGAAAAGGAATTAACTTTGATAAAATTAAGAATATTATATCCAATAAAACACGGGGAAAGGAATAAAGAAGCTTTTGACGTGGATTTGATTGTTCATAGAGAAATGCCTCAAGTCATGTTCCTATTGCTTCCATCATCCCATCACCAAAAAGCTTTCTGTAAAGTTTGATAATACACCATCAATCTTACACAAATCTTAATTTATTTATTTATTTATTTTTGTAAATTTGATCGAATTGGGTATAATTGTATTTAACACGTTGATCTATGTTATTCACTTAATATTTAAGATTTTAAATTTATTTTTCAATGAGTTAATTTAATTTTAAATTGTTTTGGTTGAGATAAGAGACTTAAACTGATTATTAAATAAAATTATCATCTAATATTATTAAATTAGTTAACTGAATTATATTTCATGTATATATCACGTATTTAATATATAAATGACCTAGATGTCAAAAAAATAATAATAATAATTACTGAGATTCATAATAAACCTCTCATGATATCTCATATTTTTCTTTTATAGCCCCTTTTTTAGGCAAGATGAGTGATTTTTAAAAGGAAATCACTCATTTATATATCTTCTTATGTTTTTCAATAAAATGGTTCTTTCATACATATTTGAGTTTTTAATTTGTTTTTGTGTTTTCGTCGTTATTTTGTTATGACATATGATATGTGTCTGTGGGACAAGGAATTACTCCTGTTTTTTCACAACTTGTTACAAATTGCTTACTCAGATGTCAATGATTCAAACAAATTTCCGCTTTTTTATCGGATATACTTTTTGCTCGTTTAATTTTCCCCATATAAATAAACATTGCATCATGACGACGATAACTACATAATGCACTAATACGATGACAACCACATGTCATATCAAGACGATAATTAAAACACAAAAAAAAAAAAATGAAAACTTAGATCTTATGGAATAATCATTATATTAAGTAAGAAAATGATTGAAAGATGTATAAATGGATGATTTTTCGCATAGAATGACAAAAAAATCATCTTTCTAATTTACTTAAAAGATGCTAGCATAGAAAAAGTTTGAGAGAAAAAAAAGTTATGATTTTTTGGTGAGTCAATAAGTTAATTATTACCTTTTAAAAATATCTTTACGGGTGCATGTACTGCAGTATAAAAGTATATACTTTTTTTTAATTATTCATGCCAATAAATAAAATAAAATAGTAGGGGTATAAATAAAATAATTGTCCGTGACAAGGAACACGATGTGTTTTACTCCCATCCCATAACAAAGGTTAGGGTTCTTTATAATGCTTGTTGCAAACATGAAAGACTAAAACTTTAAAAGTTTAAGTTTGAAACTCATAAAAGAGTTAAGGAAAGAAAATAAAGAAGAAAAATAGAAAGAAAAAATTGAAAGAAAATAAAAATTAGGTTTAAACTTAATAAATTAATTTTAAATGTTCATTCAAATTCATTTTATTTGTTTTTTTTTTTAGTTACTATATATTCAAGAAATTTGGAAAAAATATGTGTAAAATTTCGAAATTTTTTGATAGTATTTTATTTGCTTTTATATTTTTCATGGTGAAATTAAATATGAAAAAATCAATTTTTTTTTTAGTAGTTTTTCTCTTTTCATAGTTCTTTTCTGATTCCAAATAAAGCCAAAAAGAGCCACAAAGAGCTTAGTGATACATTTTAATGATGATACTAATATATCTTTCAATTATATATGTTCCACTTAACTAACCATGAGATTCTAACATTTGGTTATTATCTATTTTCTAATTTATGTTAGAAAACCATTGTTGTTTTTGTGATTTTTACTTTGATGACTAAATGATTTGAAAAAACAAATATTGTTATTATCTACAAATCCCAAAATTAGTATTTCTTTTGTTTTATTTTGGTTTATTTGTACATGATAATTGTTAAGAACTTTTTACCATTTATGATGAAACATGGAAATATTGGAGGCCTCACATTTTAGGTAGCCAGGATGTTCTTATGAGAAAAGGGCATAAAAAGAAACAAAAATTTGGAGACAGGAAGCTTATGCTAGAGGTATACTGCAGAGGTTGGTTTAAGAGCAGAGCCACCAAAGGGCAAAAAGAAATCCTGTTGGCTGGAAACACGAGGAGTGAGATTGTTTTCAAGTTTCAAGGAAGGAAGGCTATCAGGTTTGCCATTACTAATCTTTTCATTCCTTTCTCTCTACATGGATTCAATAGGTGAATAGCCAAACTCAACTTGGAGCTTTACTGACTATTATATGTAATTTCAGTAACTCTTTCTCCTTTTAGGATGCATTTAATTTATTTTGCTTAGTTTTTAAACCATTGTTTTCTCATTGAAATGACAAGATCTGTGATTACTCAAGGCCAATTGGGATTAGACCAATTCAGAGGCAAACCCACCTGTGGGAAGGTCCTCATCCTTTTTTTTTTTTTTTTTGAATCGCTTCATCAATCTAAATACAATTACTTTTTAAACACATTTCAAATACTAAATGAAAATATATATATGTGGGTCACTACTTTTAATATAAATTGCGGGTACTACGTTTGATACCCATGGGCTTCATTCTAGATCCTCCAAATAATGTGCCCTGCAACCTAATTTATTGATGTTAATGGCCTAGTTTGGCCCACTCCGCCCACACATCTAAACCTACAAGCAGCTCAAATTTATTGGCCCAATCATCTCATTTACGTCATCCTCAAACATACTCGCGAATGCGCGTAAGATATAATGCCTAGGTATAATCTTTTTGGCTCTGGCCACTATCTTTAAGGAGGTAGCCTACGAATCTCTCTCGCCTGAACAAATAACCACCCACGAAATACACACGTAATCACCCCCGATGGCGGTCAAAACTGATTTCATGGAGCAAAGATGCGTAATTTGGTTATCTAAAGGGCGCATATCTGGGGCAAGAATGTCATAACATCGTTAAACAAAGCCGTCACCTTTCCTTCCGCTTAAAAGGAAATCGTTTTACTCCCAGTGAAAAGTGGACAAACGACTTCCATAAAAAAGAAGAGAAGGTGACACCATAGAAGGTAAGAGACTCTTGACTCAAAATATTTATTCTTTTCTCTCCATTTCCGAATTTGATCT
This sequence comes from Tetrastigma voinierianum, assembly GCA_016808115.1. Classification (NCBI taxonomy): domain Eukaryota; kingdom Viridiplantae; phylum Streptophyta; class Magnoliopsida; order Vitales; family Vitaceae; genus Tetrastigma; species Tetrastigma voinierianum. The sequence goes on along the minus strand of JAEQBH010007509.1, from coordinate 35,804 downwards.
AGTAATTCGAGAAGCCGGCGATGCACACACCGCTGCTCTCGGTTTTGTTTCTGTGACATGTTAAGTAAGTTGATGCTCGGTCGATCCATCCATATGACTCGTGCACCAAGAGACTACACCGCGCGATCCTGGAACGACTACAAAAAGCGCTCACGGCATTTGCGAGGCTCGTCAGATATGCTTTCGGCACTACTATCCCCCGTTTTGGGTCACTGATCATCAACCCACCCACGTGATCATTGCCATCATGACCATCAATCTAATGAATCAATCCCTCGAAGATTAGTTCCTTTATCGCTTTCGTGATATGGAGGTTAAGCAGAGGAAATGTGCCGTGACATGGCCGAACTCGGTAGAGCCGTGATGATCATCCGCCGCAGCTAGAAAACAATTTGCTCATGGACTCGCCTAGAAGACGAACGGATCGAAAATTCACGAGGGAGTAGCCACCCAAAGACCCCGCTTAAAATAAAAATAGTAAGGAGCCTATCCGATGGAAGGCGACCGCAGCTGGATGATCGAGCCACTCCCAACTCCGCCCGATCTACCACCCCCAAAGACTGGGCCGCGCGGAGGCCGAGTCGTGCAAAGACAGCCCCCCCGAGCTCGAACAGGTCCTGGTCAAGGCATGCCCTTCGAAAGCGGAGATAATTCGCCAGTGAAAGGCGACACGAGCGCCCGAAAAACGCCTCCGGCTAGTGCGCACCATCACTTCGCCGTATCTGCCTGAGCTTCACTGGCCCCGCGATAAATTACCTACCGCCGTCCGGGACTTGAAGACATGTCATTATCCCCATTATGGCAGCATACCCGAGTTAAGAGCTTCAATTCCACTACTCGCTTATACCACCGCTTGCCATACGAGTGGTTTCCCGACCCATACGACCACATGTCGTGACTTTAACCAAGCAATATTCTTAGCGGGAATGATCGCCTTCCTCAGGTAAGGTATTCCCTACTGGTACTGGGCGGACCTCGGGTCTGGCCCGGGTTCCAGGCAACTCCCGAGAGGATCCAAACTCGCTCACGAAGCCACACACACACGCAGTCGCCTTCATTTCCCCAATACTTATGCTCGCCTCTTGTAAAAGTGGAAAACAGATCGGGCTCACTACAAACCATCTTCGCCGGAGGATGAGTCTATATCCTGGACTTCATCAGAGATTCGACAGTTTGCTCATCAAATCGACGACAAAGATGGATGTAAATCCAAACTTTTTGAAGAAGTTTTGGATCGATTTACTGCCCTCTCTCCAATCGCTATCATCGACCCGCCTAACAATGGAAGAACTATACAAATGGGCTGATAGGTAATTTTACGCCGAAGACAATATTCGCGGCCTCCCGCATGTGTGCGGATGATACCACCTCAAGAAATGGGTTTGATCAAGAAGGTAGTCTAGAGCAAAGGACTTTGGTCTGGCAATCCTGTTACCCCGAACAATCGTGAAAAGGAAGAGGGAACCTCCCAAGTTTACCCCACTGAACATCCCCTACAATAGACTCCTCCCCCTTATCCGGGATCACCCCTCGACTTTTCCGTCTCCACCAATCTCTGTACTGATCCCAGCACGTTGATCGACCCCGAGGTGCACACACTACAAGGACCACAGTATTTAGAACTAACAGAAGGTCGGACTGGAAGTTCCTAGTAGAGAAACTAATCAGCCGGCCAATCCCGCAGGATATATCCGGGATCGCCCTCGCCCCACATGTGGCTTCCACCGGTAGTCAAAGAATACCACACTATCTGTAGAGCTCCCCCCACCGAGCCTCGACCCACCATCAATTACATATTGGGCGGCCTAGCCGGTTTGACCTAATCGGGCCCAATTGTCGAGGAAAGTCGTGAGTGCCTACGCACGAGAGCTCGTAACACCATCGCACTCCTAAATAACAAAGAGTGAATACAAACCCCGCTGACGGGCCCATATCCTTTCCTCCCATTAACCTATCTAGGGTTATCACTCCACATCACGATGCACTTGTGCTTACTTTATGCATTAACAATTTTGATGTACAGAGCGCGTGGTCGAATGGGCAAATGCTGATCGATTCGTTGCAACTTCCAAATTCTTCGCATGGGATGAGTTCTTTTGATAAACTCACCTCGCCGCAGAATTTTGCTTGTCCGATTTAATGGGGCAAACTACTAATTATGGGTGATATCTTCCCATTAAGGTCAAAGCCGACACATCAGCTAAGTTTATTCTCATTGTCGGTAAGACTTGGGGCCATATAATGCTTATCAAGTATCGGGCCTCGGTCGCACTATGAAAGCGCAAGACTTCTAACCTACCATCGACGATCGCTACTCTAACCGCTGCCGTATAGATTAGACTCTCCTCGAAAGCAGCCTTAGTTGTGCACGCAATGTGTTATCGTACCGTCAGATAAGAGTTATTTGAAGCGGAAAGCCCCAACATTCTCGCCACCGAATCACAAATTCTGAATAGCACCACAGCTTTACTCGGCCTTGCAGAGATGAGACGTGGGAATACCATTTAGCTATGGACCCCTTGGAACCAATACTCTTGGTCGGGCCGGATAAGCACACTTATGTTAGCTCCCTCACGTCCGAAGAGGAAAAACAACAATCGGGCAGTCAGTTTTATTGGTAACATCGACATATTTTACCTGATTCCATTCTGACATGATCGACATACATTAACCCACGATGTTTCTTATGTCGAATGTTATCCCCGTCTACCGTGCCAATACAAAGGGTGAGGTGCAAGGCTTTTCCACTCGAATCGCCATTAGATTATTCAGGTTGAGGTAGATAACCTTTTGGACGCAGGGTTCATCAGGGAAGTCAAATACCCAGAATGGCTAGCTAATGTGGTGGTGGCACCAAAGAAAGGTAGTAAGTGGAGAGTATGCATAGATTATACCGATCTGTTCACACTTACCCCAAAGACAATTTTCCAGCTTACCCCACAGATCAGATTGTCGATGCCCCATCCGTATCGGATGGGTCGCATCTCCTGGATGCCTTCTCGTTACCATAGCATCCCAGCCACAGACGCTCCGCCGAGAGAACAACCTTTATCAATCTCCCAATACGACTCTTCTCACGCTATAATGTAAATGTTTGGTTAAAGAATACCTGGGCGACTTATCGTAGATCGTGACCAAGACGCTTAGACCGCTGTCAGTAAAACCATGGAGGTATAAATTGATGATATGTTATCAAAAGAACGCCCGAACTACACTCAGCGACAGCGCAAGAAGCTTTCGATCTCCTCAGTAAGACACTGCATGAAAACTCAACCCCTTAAAGTGTGCCTTCGAGGTTAGCGCCGGCCGGTTCTTGGGCTTCACGGTGACACAAAGAGGGATAGAGGCAAACCTGCCCAACTTAAGGCTATCCTAGAATCACCGGCTCCTAGTTCGAGAAAAGGAATACAACAAATGACTGGTTAGCAACGCTCTAGCATGATTCATTTCTGCCCACCTGATCGCTGCTTAAAGCCATTCTTTGCCACCTTGGGGTGTCAACCTGGTCGATGGAAGGGAAGAATTAGCCTTGCAAAGAATCAAACACTATATGGCTGAATCCCCAAGATTAAGCACTCGGTTTACGAGACACTCTTCATATATTTAAGTAGTCATGTCTGTTATACATCGGGCCCCGTTCAAAGAGGGTGAAGATGGAAGTGAAGAGGCGTTGTTCTTCGTTATGAACCCCAATTATCGAGAAACCATATGCTACAACCATCTCGGGAACAGTCGCGAGCCTCCTGGATAGCGGCCAAGAAGTCACCATACTTCAAGCACACCCCATTGCGGGTGCTAACCAACCTTTCCCTTCAAAGTGTTATTATACACGTTGCCGTGACTCGTTCGAGAACATCCGGGCACCTAACTGTCACTGTGATCCGATAAGCCAAAGTTAGCCAAGAAGGCGTCCCCGGTCGACACGTGGCACCCAACCAAACGAGCTCCTCGCCGCAATTGCGGACCGCAGACAAGGTGATCGCGCAGAACAAAATGATATCGTCTATTAACTAAAGTCCCTGGACAAGATCGAGCGTTATCCGTGGCTTCGCTACCAAACAATGAATCAATATGTAGCCATCCCGCCGGGATCAATTAAAGAACCGACGGTCCGTCGACGCTTATAATTCGGAGTGATTCCCAATTGGTGGTAAGGCGAGTAAATGCAGAATACGAGTCCAAGGATCCCGAATGGCGGGCACGTAAACCAGCTGCCGCAACACCGAAATGGGTTTTTCAACATGGAAGCCTCGAACATGTTCCCGTGGACTATAATGAAAGCAAACACCTTAGTCACGCAATGCTGCCCCTCTTATAATGTAAAACAATATTTTTGCCTATATATTACTAAATGATTCCTCAGATAGCTGACCATCCGTAAGCTGCAGCTAAACCTCCCCTCCTAATCACCCCATAGAACAAAGATATCAACACTGAGAACTCCCAATGAGAAGGACTAGGCGCCTGCAAGCAACCGAGTTCACTATGCCAAAATTTCTTAATCGACGGCAGCTATTCAAACTGATCATCGAATGGGCTAGATTCAAATACTTAATCACCTAACAGGCACTTGTGTTGGCCTAATCAGATAAAGGGATATGTGGCAACCATCCAAGCAGCAGAACTCTAGCATACAAGGCCTATACTTAGGGGTATTATTGGCCAACCATGAAGTCTGACGCCACCGATTATGTACGCAAATGTGACCGGTGTCAACGACAGACTCCCATCTTAAGATCGTCGGCTCAAGATCTAATGTCTATCTTAAGCCCATGGCCCTTCGCTCAATGGGGAAGTGACATAGTAGGGCCACTACCTACCGCTCTGGCTTAGAAAAAGCTATTGCTAGTAGCCACTGATTACTTCAGCAAATGGCTAGAGGCCGAGGCTTTCAGATCAATCAAGATGCAGGCTACCAATTTATCTCGAAAATATCGGTTGCTTCGCTCAGATTCTTAACAATCGATGACAATGACCAATTTGATAGCCAGTCGAAAACTCACAGAATTAAATAAAGAACATATACTCCACCCTGGACCGCAGAAGTTAATGCAAACGCAGTTTCAACAAACCCGCAAGGCTTCCAAAAGAAACACATTTGACACCAATAAGATGAACTTCATTCAATAGTAGAACAACGCCGCGTAATGTCAACCACTCTGACACTTCGTCACGGACAGCTCATAATCCACGCAACTGAGTAATATGTTCCGTATGTTCCAATCAGATATGCTCAAGAAAACATGAGTGTCGGAAACCATAACGGCATCCAGATACGCCATGAACGGTATGAGTTACGATAATATCCAACATTCACAACGGAAAACTATACAATTTACGGAAAACTCCAGAAAATCTTAAACATGACCGTCTACGAGTCTCCAACACACCATTCGAAGCGTAAAGTCGTCAAACAACTAATGGTACTTCAACTCATCAAACCGCAGAACTACGCGCTTCGCGACAAAGTTGACGGAATCACCACACCAGACGAAATAACACTCGGCAACATCAAGACTCTTCCCCAATCCGGATTCTCCATCACGTTCGAGTGACAAACCGATGGTTTAATGCCTCATCCGCCGCCAAGAGCGGTGCCAGACACGCCCATCGCCGGCGGAATAAGTCCGATGGTCGCTTTAAGAAGATCACTGTTCAGCCCACGATGTTAATGCCCAACCCGTCAGAACAACCAACAACAACCCCCGGTCCCACCAGCACGTTAACACGTCACTTCGGTCAGAATCCGACGACGCCAGAAATGTCGTCCGCTTTGAAGATGGTTTTTCTCAACAATTCGGTTGTAATAAAAGTCCGATGCCACGTTATCGCGTCATAATCGCCCAATATAACAATAACACAATACCCCAAACGTTAATAATAGATGCTAATGTTATGTCCACAAGATGAAAGTTTAATGTTTCCAACCAGTCTAATAAAAGTCTGATGGTCTCGTATTTGGTTTGGTCCGCTGCCACTGATTTCGAGCGCCCGGACCCAGCCAATATAAAGTCCTGATGACGCGCTGTTCTACCCACTTCAAAGTGAGGAAGACATGCGCCAACTGGTCTAAGATAAAACCGATGGCGCCACGTCATCCTCGACGATACCTTGCACGCCCCGAAGTGGTCAAATGAAGCTCCGGATGACGCCTTGACAATGCCCGCCATCCGGCTGGCAGCGCGTTTTTAGCAGGTCTCAACGCAAGCGACCAAGTCCGAGTAAGACAGATCCTACCAGGCCTAACAGATGATGCTCGGCTGGTATCGCTGTGGCGGTCCGGGACTGAAAGGAAAGCGACAAGCCAGGAGCACTGGTTTTAAACCTGTATCATACTCATCTCATCACGATTACTTCATGCCATCCAAATGCTGAAACAAAATAAACTACTGTCTAAAAGGGGGATCAACAAAGTCAAAGATAAATGATAAACACATGTATCAATAAGAAGCCCTGCTACACTATGCTTAAATGTCAAGATATAAAATGGGGCAAAGGAGCAAAGTAGGAAAGAGAAAAGAAAACAAATGCAGCCCTAACTTTCAGAGCGCACCTGCCCCTCCCTCTCCCCGTTACTTCTGATTGCAGAATCAGGATTATCACCATCGCCAGCTCCCATGGTAGATATGCCTGAATTTCTTCACACGCCCACCTCGATAAACAACACCAATAGAATATCCATACCCAGACGAATGGGACTCCTGAGATAAATGGGTCAGGATGTGCCCAACATCCCGTCTGGAACCTGTTTTTTCCATAACAAAAAGGCACAATAGTCATGCAGCCACAATCAGAAGCTTAACTCAAAAAGCAACGCAAACCCGCCATAGCCTTCTTCCCTTTGTGAGGCCTCTACCCTGAAATGATGCTCATTCTACTGATCCCAAGCTCAACACAAGAAACCCACCATCCGCCGACGGCTAGTTTTCTCCGCCTTCGACGTGCCTCCCCCCAGGTACAACCAAAGCTCCACGTTCACGCCTACCGACTTCACCTTCCGCGGCCGCCTTCATGCAGCGCATATGACCGTGACCGGGGCCGACTCGTATTCACTTCAGTGCCCGAGGTCGACCGCCGTCGATTCCACGCCATCGCCACTCGTTACATGACGAACAGCCTCCGCCCCGTGACGAACCACCATCAACAAATTTTCTCTGCCGCCCACCAAGAGCCTCGACTTTGACTCTACCACCATTAAGGAGCACCGTGGCCTTTTGGTTCAAAAATGCGCATCAGGCGGGCAAAGCCTAGTTCCTCCGCATCCCCACCCGGTCTCAAATTCTCGGTGGTCAATATGTTCTATAGTAGCAATCGTCATAAGCAACATATTAATTATATGACACACCGCAAAATAATACTGCTAATCGATATAGCGATTCTAAGCTCACCGGTTTCGTCGACTGAGGGAAATTGCGATTGCGAACCTGCATCCCCCCGACCCAAATGGTTACAGGCATCTGTAGCATCATCGAGTACAGATCGTGCAAATGGTCAGCAGGAGATTCGCCCCGGTTAAAGGGCCTTCATTGATTAATAATCTCCTGAGCACCCTCCGACCTGGGAATTGATACCTCCTCCATGGGGGAAGCCGGGCCGTGAGGAGGGAGATACGAATTCAGCAACATGCGATCAGGAAGCAACGGTCTCCTACGTCTTCCGCTGCGGTGGGATTTTTAGTCTATCCGTGTGGCCAACTGGCTTGTTCTGGGGAATGGACCACTGATACGGCAGAATCGAGGTAACTTCTCGACTCCACACTAAGGTGATGTTTTCCAGAGTCGATCAGTCATTCAAAAACCTGATTCCAAGCGAGCCCTAAATGACAGCCGGCCTACACCTCCCGAACCCCTTATCCAGCGAGGCTACTCCCGAGCCTCCAACCACTTCGCTGGGAAGGCATTAATGGGCCAAGCCAAGGATATCATCTCGCTTTTGCTTTCGAGCAACAAAGTTGTGAATCAAACTAGACATCTCGTCCTCTTCCTCTTCTTCTTCCAAGTCAGGGGAACGACGGGATATTAGAGGGATCCAAGGAATGAAATCCTCCGCCGCTCCAAAGAACTTGACGCCCAACATCCCCTTCTTTTCTTCGACGCGCTAGGGGCAGGACGGAGTCCTTATTAAGGCAGAGGACGCTCCAAACGACTACCCCCCTCAACCTGCCTGGACGCCTGAAGGGTAGGACCAGAATCCTCTCTAGTAGAGGAGGGTTGCGTGGGTTGAGTGCTGATCACCAATTCCCGACTTGCCGCCTCGCTCTCCGCTTCCTTACCGGGGAAGAACCACTGATTGCTTTTCAAAAGGTTCGCAAAGGACAAAGTGCTCACATCATTTACCTTAAGGGTAGAGACGCCGGATTATCGGGACGCTGTAAGGAGATGCGCGCTTAAATCATGCAAATTCTTCACTAAGAAGGACTTTATATGCCGCTGTTGCTTGCAAATCCCAACAAATTCTCCTGATTTTTGTAAATCGGCTCTTCCACCACGCACCTGGAAGCTCACTTTCGCCTTCCCCACGCGACATAACCCATACAATAGTGAAACCCGTGCATATAAATGCATTACGAAAAATACATCACTATGTGCCCCGCATTTTTACACACCGGAAAAGACATTCGGTGTTAACATTGAACTTAAGGGTCAGAACTCGGGGGTCCAACCCAAGGCCCCGACAGATCACACTTCGCCTCACTCTTGGGCTAGTCGAGGAGTCTGCAATGAATTGCAAACCAGGCCTGGGTCGCCAAGGATCCGCCACCTCGGCGCTACCCTCAAGGTATAAAAACAAATCTCCACCAATGATGATCGTCGGAAGAAGGTTCACAGCACAAAGACTCTGCCGAATCCGACGACGTTGCGAACAAGGGCAGTGGCGCCTTGTAAAGTGCAAGAATTGCTTGACTTAGACTACACGGGAAGCGGCTTCCAACCGCTTAGTTGTTTCTCGTGTAAAAACACCACATTGTACTTCTACGCCACAAAGATTTCGCGAGCCTCCGATAGCATGACGCCAATGTCATCGGAATTTCACAATAGGCCCCCTAATCGGTATAGACAAGGAGGAGGATAGCGCCGCCGCAAGGCCCTCGGGTAGCTCCATGCTTCATGTAATCGATCCGGGTCGTGGAGTCTCTTCCTAACTTCTCGCCATTCTCCAAGTAGACAGACAAAAAAGAAGAGAAACGATAACTACTTCGGTCACATACCAAACTGGTAGAATACTGTAAGTTCCACTAAGCCCTCGGGCAGAGTCACCCATTCCCAGTAGACTCTAAGAATAACAACCTTCCAACCACCCCTCCTCCTTAACGCTTTACGAGCGCCTGGCGCCGACAATCTAAAAATCAAATACACCTGCATAGGAATAGTGTTTACCTGAAAATGGAAACTAAACAAGTAGCCGAAGCAACTGGTTCAATGAGCACTATAACATGCAAATGTGAGCATCCACAAAATATCTTCGAGCAAAAGTGGAAACAAGATAACCAAGAAGAAGCAAGAGTCAGAAAGTGGTGAGAAATCAAATGATGGCTCCTACAGATAAGCCGCTCAGAGCCCTGCAATGTATTTATCAGACCACCGACTCATCACTCCATGACCACCTTCTGAATCCCCGCGACGTCGCCATTAGGGCACGCTGAGTTGAACGCGGGCCAGTTCCACCTTCAATACCCTAATGTACCTACATTCGGTGACCGCCAACTATATTATTTATACTCGTCCATTTCGAAGAACGAATTAACCATATTACTTCCTGTAGACCGATCCATTCAGCATATCAAATACCATAAGTCCTGCCTTCATTGAAGCCGAGAATTGGGAAGCATGAGAACAATGAGTGCAGGAACACATAAAATTTCAGAAAATGTAAATTCATTAATTACACCAAAAGGCGTTCATAGTTACACAATAGCGTTTAAACCAAAGTGATCATATTATGTTTACATGATTCATCCGAACCAAATCCAGAGGCCACAAAAAAAAAAAAAAAAAAAAAAAAAAAAAGAAGAGGTAGAACAAGTTGAAGTAAAGGCCAGGGAAGAAAGTCCTACGAAGGTGGCAAGGGACATAAAGATCCCCTGTTGATTTAGAAGGTAGCAAGGAACACAAAGAACCCCGTTGATTTAGGAGGGTAAGCCTTCAGCCTGCAGGACCCCCATCTCGAGTTTACTTGCACCCACAAAATAGAGGTGTAAGTAACTCGGTGAATATCTCCACCCAAACAATTCTGAACTGCTCACCCCAAATCCTCGGGCCCGGGTCCATGCTTGACAATCATAAGTCCATTCGAACTGCTAACCCTCTTCATAAGCCTCGTCTATGCAAAGAATTACGTATGTCCGACCTTCGACAATGTCTAACCAAACCACCCCACTGAAAAACTAGTAATAACCATTGGCACAAAAGAATCCTTCCTCCTGCAAACCTTTTATAGAGACCTCCATCCTCAAAAGAATCCCAAACAACTGCATCAAATGTGACATCAAAAAACTAGGAAATTCCTCGGTAATGTGCACATTGGAACACCCTTACATTAACGGTTCACTAATCCCCACATCAAGCAAGTCCCAAATATTCCCTTTTCCCGCCAATCCCCACATCAAGCAAGTCCTATATTTTCCCCTCGATCGAAGAAACGACCCCAATAAAAAGGGGGCACAGGGGGCACCATGGGCTTTATGATACCATGGGCTCGCCTAGATCCTCCAAATGCCCAATGTGCCCTCGATGACTCCAATTTACTGTGTTATCGGCTCCAATTTCGCCCACGGGCCTAACATCAAACCCATAAAGGCTCGCCCACGGGCCCAATCATCTTCATCACATGCCATCCCCAAACATGCTTTCCCCAAATTTCGCGAAAGATATAATACCGGGACACACCTTTTTCCTGCCTCCGCTACCATCTTGGAAGGAGGCGTACTGGGCTTCACTTCTCTTAGCTTGAACAAATAACCACTCATGAGTCATTATACACGTAACTAATCTGGAGCGAGTGGTCAAACGCATCATGGAGCGTAAGATGCTGCAATTTGTTATCTAAAGGGGAAGCTTTGGCTATCTAAATGTGGTAGTTAACATGTCATAACATCGCAACAAAGCGCTATACTCTTCCCTTTCCGTTTTCAAAAAGGAAATCATCTATTTCCCTATAAGAAAAGCGCATAAACGACCCTCCTCCATAAAGAAGCAGGAGGTGATACTGCTGAAGGAGACACTCTGACTAAAAAGACGGATTTTTCTCTCTCCGTATCTTAATCGACTTAGGCATCTGAGAAGCGACATGATTCACCGTCATAGTTTGTTTCGCAGTACATGCCTGGCAAGTTATGCTCGACGATCCAAATAATTCAGAAAATTCAGATGTCACAGCCCATCATTTGATCACAAAACTCTTTTTTCATTCGATGTAAGACATTTCCTTCATGCCCATTTGGTCAATTTTCCACCTTTATATAATGCGACATTACTAGCCATTTTCAATATCCAAATATTTACAAAACATAATCAGAGTTCAATTTTCATAATAGTGTTTGTACAAAATGAGTCGAAAAAGTTTATGTATGCATGTGACTGAGCTTTACTTATCCTCCGTGTGACTTTGACGGTGACTCCTCGATTCACTACTGCTTCACGCCTTTCAGACCGGGTCACCCTGCCCAGCGATGATAGCAACGCGACTACATTTTCTATGCTTGGTTCTATAGTACTCTCTTCATTTCTTTGTCAACTACAATTTTTCTTTTAAACTATGCTTTTGAATCTTTTGAATTTTTATTCAGTAAATACAATACATATATTTATTTCATATACATTCATTTACAGCCATTGATCATTCCAAATATGCACTTTCTATATGCAATAAATCATTCAAAACGCAAATCATGCATTTCATAGATATTTCGTTAATTTTGCCTTTAACTAATTTATCCAATGTTTTCAATGCATAGATAATCTGAGTCACCGTACTAGTCCCGCCGGGTCACAGCCTAAGATAAAACATTTATTTTATAACAAAATACTATCCTACCAATGCTTATCACATAAAAATCAAATTCGTGAACACTACCTATACCGTCTCGCCATTACAAAGCGGATTGACATCAGAAACCCCTTAAAATTTAAAAATTTTCAAAGTATAAAATTAAATAATAAATTGCTAAAATGGCTCGGGTGAAGCCTAGAAAATTCCCAGGCTCGGATGATCAACTGAACTCGGCACTCTTGAGTCCGCTCCCCAAAACGACTTAACTCGTAAACGCTACCACTCTTGTGTGCGGAATTCTTATGAATTTTTGGAAGTTAGGTATCTAAAATTCTAGGAACGAATTTCTTAAAAATCTCGAGAGTTAGGAAATGACTTGAGTTAAGTTCATTTAAAAATAAATTGAACCTAGATTAAAAGTAAATTGTTTCGTGACAAAACGAACCCGGACGAGTGGTGAATTTGAAAAAGATGGAAAGTGGGCCCTACATCCAATTAAACTTAAAAGGAAAGAGAAGAGAAAATCAATTTTTCTACCTATTTTGGCAATTACTAAAGAATGGCGCAGGAGAGAGTGAAAGAGGAGAGAAAAGTACTCTTCTCTCTACGATCTAATGGCGATCAGTACCTGGAATCCGCCGGAGCCAAGATTTAAAGTTCATCTATTCGACAGGCAAAGTAAAACGAGAATAGTTTCACCCCTAAGATCGTTTGGTAAGAAAGCAACAGAAGTTCTACCTCTGGGGATTTGTTTCATTACCCAAGGATCTGGGCCTCCATAGATCTGGCCAAGACTTAAAGCTCCACTCGAGGGCAACATGCTATAAGACACCGAACAAAGATTCTCCACTCGAAGATCTCTGAGTGGAGTTCGGGAAGGTCATGGCCCCTGGAGCTGGACTCCAAAAAGCTTTATCTCTCTCTCCAAGAGGTAAACCTTCCTACCTTCTAAAGGCTTATATTTCCATCTAAAATGTTGTTTTGGTTCTCAATGAGTTCCCAGGGTCATTGTTGTGTTCCCGCAGATACAAAAAACTAATTTTTTTTTCTGCCTTGAGCTACAAGTCCAGTTTTTTTTTTTTGTAGCTAAGTTGATTTTTGGGGCCGAGTCTGGATGAGTTTCTGCGCTGCTGCTTATGGTCAGATTTGTGGTCCCAACTTGGGATAGCTCTGTTTGAGTGAAAGGTTGTTCCTGGATGAGTCAGTATAGGAAAATAGCATGTACGGAGCGAAAGGAGCCCTGCAAGTGGCCTCGGGGCTCTAATGTTGGTTTCAGTCACTGCCTCACGCGAGGCCTCCAACTTCTAAGACCATAACCTCGCTCGAGCTCCAGTTAGTGTTCTTAGACTCTATGGAAAGGTTTGAGTTTAGAATCCATCCATATATAGTTTGATAAAATTTTAACCTTACATCTTGGTCCAAAAGTTACATGAAAAACAGTAGCTTCTCCCGCTGGTTCGCGCCATCGTTCATACAGGGCGTTCTAACTTCGAACGACCATAACTTTCTCGCTCAAGCTCCATTAAAAGTTCTGACTCTAAGTGGTAGAAAGATCTTGGAGTGGTAAACTGACTCATATGATTTCAATGGTAAGAGTTCACATCCTCTTGTTGAAAATTGATTGTTACAAATAAGTAAAGTAATTGTCGGGTTGTGTGGAGTGTGGGAGGAGTCAGGAAGTCGGGCGCCATTACATGGTGCCGAAGATTCAGGTGCAAATGATATGTCATGTGAATTAGCCTAGAATGAGGTGTCATTACTTTCCTAGGCAATGACTCTGATGAAATGTTAACATGTGTTTGCGATTTGACGAAATGACATTAAGTTAAGAGGTGTCGCTGCTTGGATGAAGTGGTACCAAACCTTCGAGACCTACTTTAGCCTCGGCGAAATGTATGATTCTCGAAAAGTAGAGTGGATGGCGCTTCATACCCTCCCACTTTAAGGACCTCGATCATCCGATAGTCCGTGGTCCTAAAATAGTGCCATATCTAGCATCACTTATCATCGCTTACCAAGTTATACACCCTATTAATCGTAAGATCAAGTCTACCCACTTGCTTCGAACATAAATCAGAGACTAACTCAAACCGCAGTTGGAGTAAACTCTCGACACCTGGCTATCCCGGTTGGGTATGCGCACAAAATGTAGCTCCAACCCCTCTGATCATAGTTGGCAGAGCATTTGAGTTCAGATACCATGCTCTTACGATGAACGTCCGAACAGGTGGACTCGTGAGTATAACTTCGCCCCAGATAAACTCTGGATTTTCGGATGAGGTGAAGGTGCATGGTAGCTCGCTGAGCTCCTGCCCTCTTCCTTTCTAGAATCTGTTTTCTTCTGAAAGCCATATAGTAGAGATGGTGAAAACGTTATCATTAAGGAACAAAGCTTTTTGAGAGGGCAAAGCCGTGGAAAATCGAAATGAAGAAAAAATGATGTGTATGGCTTATAAAGTGTCAGCACTGCCTACCTCGGCAAAGAGCCATAATGTGGTCCCTGAGGGGGTTCGCCGAGAGATTTCCAAACAAGCTTCTAGTTCGCCTCGGCGAATGTTCTTTCACTCATGAACACCTCGCCATAAAGTTTTTAGTTAGTCTCAAAGGTAAAAGTGCTTTAGTTTGTCTTGACGAACCCGAGAGTGGGTTCACCCGCTCTAAAAGTTTCTCTAACTTTTAAGCTTGTCCCCAACAAATTTTTTTGTGTTATTGAACATCAAATTGTCGTGGTTTCTTTTCACAAATTTTCGATTCACTCCCAAAAACTCGGTTTCAACCAGATCAACCCCGACCTTGTTTCCTTTGAATGCACTTCTGGTAGAAACACTTAGCACACAAATCAAACAAACAAAAGATCCCCAAAAGCTTAACAAAATTAAGGTTAAAAAGAAATGAAATAAAGTAAGAAAATACATGGAAAATGGGGTTCTTACAAAACCAGAAGGTTTCCCAAGTAATGCGTTATATTTAATGTCGATAGCTTCGACTTAAGTCGTGACGTGATCACGGGTTTCTGCCACGTACATGGGAAATTATACATCAATGTAGTTCACGATTTCATTAGCAATTTGCTCACCTAAATAATGCTTCAACCTCTGTCCATTGACTTTGAACTCTTGACCATTTTCTGTTTGCACCCCTATTGCACCATATGAGGTTACCGATGTGAATAAGACGGGGTCCTGACTATCTGATCTATAAACTGTCGAATAGCTTTTTTTTGTATGGAGTTGAAAATCAAGACTTTGTCACCCACCTTGAACTCTTTCCTCTGCAAGTGCTTGTCATGCCATCTTTTAGTCTTCTCCTTATATCTTTGCATTCTCATATTAATCATTGCCCATTTCCTTTCAAGTTCATTCAATCAAGGAGCTTTTCTCAATTAGCTTCTTTCGAGGTTGAAATCGAGGTTCCTTATCACCCACATTGCCTAGTGTTCTAACTCCAAAGGTAAATAGCACGGTTTTCCAAAGATTAATCAAAAGGGGGACATGCAAATTGGAGTTTTGAAGGCAGTCCTCTATGCCTATAGAGCATCATCTAACTTCTTTGACCAATCATTCCTAGATAAACTTACCGTTTTTTCCAAAATTACTTTAATTTCTCGATTTGAAATTTTTGCTTGCCTAGGATTGTGGGTGATATGAGACTTTTTTATGCTGGACATTATACTTTCCCAACAAAGAGGCAAATAATCTATATTAAATGGCTCCCTTCACTACCCAGAATACATCTAGGAGTTCAAATCAGGCTTTTTGATATTTCTCGTGAATGAATTACCACACTGCTTTTTGCATCATTTTCTTTCTTTGTAAGTAATTAAAGCTCCACTCCATTTCAACACATAGTCGACAACAAGAAAGATATACAATTTCCTAAATGAGGGGGGAAATGGTCCCATTGAAATAAATGCTCCATACACGAAAAATTTCTACTTTGAATGTTGTTTAGGGGTATTTTTACTTTTCCGGAAATATTGCCCACTCTTTGACACATCTATCATAGTTCCGAATGTTGATGAGAGTCCTGAATAAGTTAGGCAAGAAAATCCAAACTTAAGCACTTTCGAAATGCCTTTGGCTTCCAAAGCGTCCTCCATATGGGAAGAGAATTATAATTGGATAGATTTCTTGTTCCTCTTGAGGTACACATCTTCTCATTACTCTGGGTACGGGCATCTTTTTAAATAGTAATGGTCATTCCAATGATATAGCTTGACATCATGTAAAGTAAATTTCTTCTTTTGTTGAGAACCGGAGTCTGTGGTAATGGGACATTGCATGCCACATTGACAAAATCCGCAGCGCCATGGCAACCTGAGCTTCATCATAGCAGTCATTGCTCATCCGAGAACACTCTCAATTCCATGCGGTCTTCAATCCCCTTATCAGATTCCAAACAGGATAAGTGGTCTGCTACCACATTTCAACGCATTGTCTTTCTTTAATTTCCATATCGAATCCTTGAAGCAATAAAAACCTAAATGAATAATCTTGGCCATTCTTTTTCTTCAAGGTACCGGATTGCCTCTACATGTTCCGTGGTGTAGAGTCTCCTCTGGAGCCAAGAGGCTGGGTTTGAACTTGCTCAAGAAGAACACGGCACTACTAGCATCTATTTCCTCCTGTAGCTGGGTAATTCTCTTGAGCCCCGCTCAACGTTCTTTGCTCAGATACAGGTGGCTTGAAGTTGTGTTCTCTCACCTTGTCCCAAAACAGGTCCAATCGCATAATCACCGGTAAGCTTCGACATTATCTCAAAAGGGTTTCACCCACCTGCAGCAAACGATAAAGTAAAGTTCGATCGCTTTCTTATCTCCTCAAATGTTGTTTCATGGTGCTTCATCAAAGCTTAATATTGTGTCTTTTCCCAACAATTTGCATAGCGCTTTAAGTATTTTTGAGAAATCTTTTATGAATTCCCCTACATGGAGCACTCATGATGTCCCAAGAAACTGCGAACACCTCACACTGTGGTGGGTGGGGTAAGGGTTTGGATTGTTGCTATCTTTGCTTTATCCACTTCCAACCCTTTGGAGGAGATGAGGTGTCCAAGCACGATGCCTTCTTGTAACATGAAATGGCACTTTTCCCAATTCAAAACCAATTTTTTCTCTTTGCATCTTTATAGAAACCACTTCAAGATTGGTCAGGCAATTATCAAATGAGAATCCATACAAGGAATCCTATCATCCATGAAGACTTAAGTGATGTTCTATCAAATCCAAAAAAAATGGCGGCCATGCATCTCCTCGAAAGGTGACTAGTGCATTGGCGAAAGCCCAAACGACATTCTTTGAAGGTGGAACCCATATGGACATGGAAGGTCTTCGCCCTGGCTCACCATAATCTAGTTTGTATCTTGAATAAGCCATCTGTTAAAGTGCAATAGGAGAGCGTCCCGCAAGTTGATCCAAAAGATCCGATCCTGCCAGAAAGGAGAGGATAATGATCCTTCCTAGTTGCGTTGTTGAGCTTTCTATAGTCACGACACCTGATCCCATAACTATATGAATGGAAAGTAGAAGCTTGCTCTCCTATCATCCGAACTATAGCCTGTCCCTCCCTTTTCGACACACACCTAACGGACTCACCTAAGGGCTGGCTGCAAATAGCATATATGAATCAACCAAAGCCATTTTAGAACTTTCATTTTCACTGGTACTTCCCTTCATTGCGTGGTTTAATCACCTTTGATGCCCAAATTATGACATGATTCTCTTCCATCAAAATTCGCAAGATGAAGGCTTGGTGTGACCATCCCCTCGATGTTCTATAGACCACAAATGTTTCCAATATCTTTCAAGAATAATCTAACAATTTAACCTCCATGATTATTGTCCATCTTTGAAGAAATACTCATCGCTTTGTGTCGCCATCCAAAATGTGCATATTTGAGGCCATTTGCAAATTCTTCAAAGACTAGACTATCTCGCAGTCTTTCTCTTCTTCTAAAATCAGGATTCTTCTTCATTTTCTTGAAGATCGCTATCGTTTCAATCAATCTTGTGAGGTGGTTATATAGATCTTCATCACCTATGGTTGTTGTGGTGATTGATTTTGTCAAGCATTGCTCAAGTGGACTGCTTTTTCCAAAGTCATACAGCACATCCTCTTATGAAGAATCAAAGACAATCCTCATGCAACTTGCATTTCAATTCTGGGACTCATGCTTTTATATAGATTTAAACTTCACTTGGCTCCTCTCACCTATAATACTATAAGTGTTAATTTCCCATTCTCTCACATCAATGAGTGCTTTCTTAGTGGTGATTCTTCCCAAGATTGTTCGTGCCACCATATCTAAAACCACAGCAAAAATCCATAGGAGCATGAATTTGACAACCCTCGCTAAAACATCAATAATGTCCCTTAGAAAGGTCAAAGATCTATCGTTTATTTTGAAGTGATAGGAGCCGTGAGGTGCACTCCCTCCAAATTCAAGTTTTTAGCCACCAAAATGGTATCAACTTATGCTTGCCCCAAGATCACATATAGTAGCCTGGGTCGAATGTGTGCTCCCCGATGACAGAAGGGATAGTAAACTCCTTGATCTCAGTTTCTGTGAGTCACTGGATGATCATGCTATAATTTTCAGTCAAATTTACTGTCCCATATGCCTCTAACTTTTTCTTGTTGTTAATTATCTCTTTCATGAATTTTACATAGTTAGGCATTTAAGCCAACGCATCGGCAAATGGGATGTTGATCTCAAGTTTCTTAAACATGCCTAGAAACTGAATAAATTGTTCATCCATCTTGGTTTTCAAACCTTTGGAGAAAGGGTAAGGGTGGAGGTGGCGGAGGTTGATGGGAAAGGTCATTCTCTCCCAGACAACTTACTGGAAGTTTTTGTTCCTCCTTTACCTCATTCTCTAGCCTTCCAACTCTCACTCTCTTGCTCTCTCCCTCAAATTTTCTATCTTTTCTTCAACTTCCCATATTTTTGTGCTCCAATTTCTTTCGCTTACATCCTCTTGGCTCATCCTAACTCTCTTCCTAATTTCTAAGGTTACAAATCCATACATTGCTTCGTGCTTTTTCTCTGTGTCACTCTAAGGATTTTGGTGTGGATTCTCTCTTAAAATATTAAGTTTAATTGTCCTACTTAGTTTCTAGATTTTTCAAAGATGCTCCCAAACCGACCTAATTCGTCTCCATATTCCAAAATGCATGTGCCAATATTAGCCTGGTTGTGCTCCAGATTTTTCATGCAAGTTCCCATGGTATTTTGAATACCTTCCATGCTCTTCACACATTTCCATCCTATAGCTTGACCATCTTCTAGTTGAGCATTCTAGTGTCAACGACTTCTTCATATCATTTATCATTAGCAAGAGCTCATTGAATCCCACCGCTCTGTATTGCCTTGATACTGATCAAGCCCTTATTCCTCAAAAAACCAGAGGTGCCGCGGGTATTGCTTAATCAGGCCTATAAGAAACTATAGCTGATTTGTTATAAGAGAAGTTCTCATGATTCCTCAACCCCAGATGATAAGCTGCATGGTTGCTGTTGTTGGTCGGAATGTGTAACTTATTATTCACATAGTTTGCATCCTCAATTCTGGGGCGGAGGATTGAGCATAAGAGCACTTCAGGCTTGCATATATGCGATTTCCTAATAGTTGGCTCTTGAGCTTTGAGTTGATTTAATCTCTGCCAACAAGGCTTCAAACTTTGTCTCCAAAGATAACGTTTGTCTACTCATGTACCCCTTGTCTTCCACGCCTCTCAGTAGGTTGTAATTGTTCTTGCCAATTCTTCAAACATTAGTTAGCCTCTTATTGAGCTTCTTTGATGATTGAACCGCATCACACGCCATGTCCATAATTTGTGCCCCGCTCTAATAGTGCTATATATTTATAGATTATCAGATCGAAGACTTAGCCTTATCCATGGACATTTCCTCACGCCTTCAAATCTATCCCATGCATCATATAGTAAGCCCTTGACCTCCTTTATTGTCTGTGTGATAGCCGCCTCGAACCGAAGTCAACTCCAGGTGGAAAAATTTCATCGTGAATACTCCACGCCCCCAAGTATCTATCGACCTGACATTAGATCAGGAAACCACTTCTTATACTTATCCTTTAGTGAAAAAAAGGAAAAAGCTTCAATAACTTAATCACATTGTGGTCCACTCCATTCATCTTTATAGTGTTTGCACAAAGAAGTCTTAATATGGCCATTGAGTCTCAAAGGGCTGCCCCTAAATTGTTGTTGTTGAACCATAGAGATCAATGCGGGTTTCAACTCATAATTATTAGCATCTATGGGTTGAT
This sequence comes from Tetrastigma voinierianum, assembly GCA_016808115.1. Classification (NCBI taxonomy): domain Eukaryota; kingdom Viridiplantae; phylum Streptophyta; class Magnoliopsida; order Vitales; family Vitaceae; genus Tetrastigma; species Tetrastigma voinierianum. The sequence continues at coordinate 15,533 of JAEQBH010007509.1, read as the reverse complement.
GTCGACTCCCCTAATATTCTTCATTCATCATAGCTCTAATACCACCTAGTGTCGCCCCCCAGAGAGACTCCGTGAGATTCATTGTATTCCATTAACCTCACCAATTTGAATATTTTATTCTTCCATTTTTGTATTATCGCCCTTGATCTTCTCGAATAAAACAATGTTCTTTCTATCTCTCGATCGGGGAAACGAATAATCTCGTAATTGATCTCTGCATACAATTTGGTACCTAAAATCAGAGAATAACACTGGAAAAGAAGTAAACAAACTAAATACAGAAAACAAACAATAATAAAACTAAAAAAGAAAAAATGAAGGAAATAGACTAAGGTTTCTACACAAAAAAATAATTTATGCTCAAAGTAGAAAATGCCCTTTTTGCTGGAATATCAATCTATTCCACTTAAATCGCTCTAAGCTTCCTGTGCAAGCCGCACACAAAAACTTGCTTTAGTTGTTTTTGTTTTACATAAAGTTTGGTTAAAGCAACTTAATCCAGAACACCCCATCACAGGTAATATAATGACTTTCAAATTAAAAAACCTAGTATGTCGAACTCCACAGTGAAGATGGTTTGCTGGGATTACACTCGCTTACTCGAATTCTCAATTATTTAAGTTTAATTAAACTAGTTGTGATTGATTGTTCATTAAAAGCCAAACAAGTTAAGTCAAAATCTACTCAGAAAAGATTAAAAGTGGTCGGATTAAATTGTAAGAAAAACATTAAGGAACAACACCAGGCCCTATTAGTTTCCATTGGTGCATTTATGGCTTAAGGCGCTTATTGGCGCTAATTAAGTGAATATGCTCTTGTGGTTCACCCATGAACTCCTGCATGAGGTTCTCTCTTTCGAATCTCCTCAATTTCCTCACACTCACTTCTGACCCTATTCTTCATTCATCTAGTCAGTCTACTTGTTGTCTCTAAGGTAATTCAATTCCTAGAGTTTCCATTTGTTCCATTTTGGTCCATATAAATGAAATTCTCGGTTATTATGTTCGTATCAATCACCTTCGGTCCACAATCATCACATAAGGTTAGATGATGTCCTCATAATGAAATCCATCTAAGACTACATCCCTACTTCCTAGACTTCTTTACTGTCAAATTGCTTTATCAATTTTGAAATATTAGAGAATGAAAACTGTCCCAAGGGTAAACTTCCAAATGCCTTTGAAACTCCTTTATCTCCGTGGCTTAATCTCACTACTTAGCATGCAAATAAATTAGATAAAAACCCGAAATTCATAAAACCATCATAAACCTCAACACAAGACATTCACAAATCAGTCCAATATATTACAAAAGCCAAACACTAATGTCAACAACTAGCCCTAGAGGAGGATCTAGCCACTCATAGTAGCCTCAAAACCCGACAATATCGTGTCTACAACAAACATAATGTTGAATGATTAAGAGAAAGATAAGGATTTAGGGATACAAAACAAATATGAAATAGAGGTCTCCCAAATTCGTGCTCCACCACTACAAGAAGTCCTCTAGCAGCTGGATCTTGCAACTTGGCTTTGAACACAAACTAAAAACTAAGAAACCCATACACCCAAATGAGAGCTTAGAGAAAAACCCTAGAAGATGAATATGTGCCAAACTCCAAGCCCTCTCCAATGTTGTCTATCTCCCTACAAATATTACACAAACATTTATAGCATTAAAAAAAGACCAAAATGGGGTTGAGAATGGAGTGTAAATTTTCTTGAAGAAGACATGTGTCAAAATCACAGGGATCTCCTCTCGCCTGCTGGTTGGGTGTGCTTCTCCTCGGCGAACCTGAGGCCTTCGCCTGCATGTGATTTCTCTTTCACCTCAACAAGGGTTTTACTTCACCTTGGCGAGGGTTGCCTTCTCCTTGGCGAACCCAAGGCCTTCAATTTCTTATGTTTTAGCTTCGCCTTAGCAAAGCAATGCCTTTGAGGTGCTCCGCTTGTTCTTTTGCCCTCTCTTGTCGCTTTGTTTTCAATCTGCATGTTTTTTTCCAATCTTTTCAAACTCACACTGATATGGGATTAGTAATACTTAGAATATGGTGAATCTAGCATTTAGGTTACATAAAAACACACTGTGTCATCACAGAAAATACTAATATAATTCACCCCTATCACTAATCAATTAATGGACTAAGATTTCACAAGGAGAGTTTCTCGAGACTACAGAAGAGCACCACGCCGCTACACTGACAACGCAGTTATTCAAAGCATGCTCGAGGCCCTAGCTCAACGATACAACAGGATGCGCAGGTGACAAGATGACAGAATATGACTTATCTAGCAAGTCTTAGCACACCCACCTTGGTCCGACATCGACTTCAGCTGCACCGCCTTCACCATTCGAGTTCCCACCATGGCCTCCAGCCACCCAAAGTTGCCGACTGACCCAAAGAGCGATGATTAGCTACCCAACACTTATGGAAGTTTCTTTACTCCTCTATTTCGCAGATCGGGGACAACAATGCTTTATGCTTGTATGTTTGTTTATTGACTTATTTGGTTATGGTGCCATGTTTTAAAATCTTGATAGTTTTCGATATGCTTCATTTATTTCCTGTTTTAGTTTTTTATTTTTGCTTGCAATTTGGTGGAGTTTTGTAGAATGAGTGTTTCAAAAGTGCTTAATTGATTGATATATTTGGTCATATTGATATGTTTATTTGACTTAAATGATTGTGGCTTATTGAGCTACAAAGGCATGTATCATTTAAACCATTGAGGCCGCCAACCTTTTAAAATTTTGAAAACGTTCAAAAAAGATTTATGATTTTGTTTAGGGGTTTGTTATCGAGGATACAATGATGCCTATGCTGATAATTGTTTAGTGTTTTTCCTTTATATGAAGAATATCAAATATAGTAGAGCATAAGGCCTAATGGGTCATTCATGTAGTGTGCACTGTAGTCTATAGGTTTAGCCTTTTTCGATCACAAGTCACACAAATTCTTTGTCGTGCCGCCATGCTTAATAGAGAAGAATACAGAGACCTCATAAGTTTCGATCTCCAAAATTCTGTGAACTTGTCGCTCAATTATTGTTTGAGGCGAAATCCTAGGTGTCACAACTTTTGGGAAATGATTTAAGCCATCCTTGGAATTGGTTGAGTCTTTCTAGCCCATCGTGATTGCATCAATCCATAGTTACCCAATTTGATCCTTATAAACCATAATTCTCAAAAACCAAGATTAATCACCCAGTACTTAGTTTGTTATTTACCTTTAAATAAAAAAACCCTTCTTTACCCTTCACATGTTGCTTGAAAAGCAACATCATAAGAGAATACGTGGGGTATATGAGAAGTTTGGGAGAAATAGCTGAGGCAAATGAGAAAAATCGAAGGAGTCAAGGTGTGGAAAAAGCAAGAAAATAGCAAAAAGCTCAAGAACTCAAGAGGGAGTGAGTTCAGCCTCGTAGCCTTCTTACCCTGAGCCATTAAGTCCGTAGGGGTGTTTAAACACGTAGTACCCTAAGACCAATTGGTCTAGGAGTTACTGACCTAAAACTCGCTACACGGGGTAAGTAGAAAGCTTAAAGAAGCTGGACATTGCACCACTTCTAGTCTTGATATTCCAAGAAGAAAGCCTCTTGGTGATTTTGGAAAAGGATGAAATCAAATAAATTTGGGAGAAGTAGTATGAATAGAAAAATGATGCAAGAAGACAAGTTTGAAAGGTTCAAGTCTGAATATAGTCATGGAGAGGATGAAATGCGTTGACATGAGAAAAATGTACATGTGTGTTTTAGGTAAACTCAAGCCTAAATGACCAACTCATCTACTTTCACAAGCATACATTCTGATCTTATGAAGAACTATTTGATCCTAAGAAGTTGTGAAACATGTACATTAGTGGATAATGATATGCGAAGCAATCTATGGAGTTTTGATCACTCTAAAGACATGGGACCCCCATGTAAAGATAGGTCCTCCATTCCACTCCAAATTTCATTTCAACTAAATTACGATTGGTTGAATAAGGGTAGGACTTGAAACATGCATGTGAGAACTTTAGTTTAGATGCATATTCTTTATAATTAAATCGTTTTATTTTACAGAACTCTATCTTGACATATTCTTTATGTAGTTAGAGCGCAATCCACGAGCCAAATTTTCATACAATGATCTCTTCAAATTGCCTTTATTTTTACTTATAGTGTTAATGATAAGTGAAATATATCTTCGTCTTTTCTTGAGAACAAGAAAAATGCTAAGTTTGGGGGTGTTTGATAAGTGTGAATCTTGTTAGCATTTTTAGTGTGTTTTTCACTTGTTTTATACAACTTTGATGCTAGATTCACACTAATATCACTAAAGAATGCTCTAATCCCTCATTGGATTGTGTTTTGCAGATTTTGAGTGAAAACCAAGAAAAGTGATGAAGAAATGGCAAAAACTAAGCAAAAAGGAAGTTGTTGAGCTATACCATGTTGCTTCGTCGCGACGAAGGTCATGTTCGTCGTGATGAAGTAGGAGATCACATATGCCGCGAGCTACGGGGTTTGTTGTGATAAACCCGTGTTTATTCTGACGAATGATGGTGCGGCGGCGTAAGCTACAGGTTCGTCGTGACGAAATACGCCTTCGTCGCGACGAAGGTGTTCATCATAAAGAACTGCTGCCGACTGGAGCTGAAGTCGTCCCACTTTTGGCCCATCAATAACTCATGTTCCCATGATTATAAATAGAGGCTTCGGCGAGATCGGGGATCGCACTGAGGGTTCGGCTACAGGGAAAGAAGATGAGACGAGACGTGAAGATCAACACTACTCTTGGAAAGTGCGCTGATTCGAAAAGGAAGACCGAAGATTCATCGATATTCAACATTAAAACTATTTTTTCTTTAACTTTCATGTTTTATCCGAGTTTTATGATGTTCCAGATTTTCGCTATGTTCTAAATTCACAAACTAGGGTTTTGGTTGTATTTTAGACATGAAGCTTATATCTAATTGCTAGAATTCCTTCTTCTATTGTTTCATGTGATTGAACCTCTTTTGATTCATACTTGATTACAATTACATATTAATTTCTGATCAACTTTAATGTGGTGAGTGGTTCTCTAGGAGATCTGAGATTGGAGTAGAAATTGAACCTGGCGGAATCAACTTAATTAGCACAGTAGTGTAGAGTGCTTCGGTAATTAGGAGGCGTGTGAGGTTCTTAGGTCTTAAAGCACCTCTAGTGCTTGAGGTTGAGCTGAAAAGCAAAAGACCTAGTACTAGTTGGTAGGTTATTCGACCTTGAGAGATGCTTATAACTAAATCAGTTAAGAATCGACTTGGAGAACTTTCTCATGAAACTATAGAATAGGATTCTGGTTCAGATATAAGTGGATTATCTAATTGCTCCAAAACCTTAGAACTTCATTATCTCTCGGAAGCCCTAACTTGCATGATCAAATTCTTTGGATTAAAATTTAGTAGCTTAGTGAAATTTTGTTTCCAACACATCATAATTGCTCGTTTGGATTTAGAAAGCGACCCAATTTTGGTACTTAACATCCCATTTTTCCTCGTGGATTGATCTTTGTATGCTCAGTACACTATATTACTTAACAAGCATTTACTTGCGGAAATAGGCATTAATTACACATTTTTTCACATATTTTAATTGCACATCATGCAAAATGCCTATCAATGCTTCCATTTTGACAGTTGGCATGCTGAGTTATGACTTACTTTTTGGTGATTTCAGTGTTGGTCATTATGTCTTTGTTTGTTGAATAGTTTTGTCTGGTCAATATATCATGATGCTTGGTCCTGTTTGGCATCCTTGAGCTTACATATTTACTTCATTGCATGATCGATGAGCATACTCTAAAGTATCAATGGTTTACGACACACCTTTTTTTATTTGGCCACATTCATATATTGGGCATACCCCCATCTCTGATGTTGTCAGATTATCCATATATGTCATTACCTCTACCGTCAGTGGTTGACCATGTTGGTACGCATCTTGCGTCTACCCGGCCATTTATTCAGTCATCAAGCTTTTAGCAGGTTGTATTGTTTATTGCTCCCTTGAGTTTTCTTAGTATCATTACCACGATCATCCTTTGACTTTGAGCATCATATTTACTTATGTTGCTTTCATCGTAGACGACACCTTACATGTCATCGTGTTTATGTCGATTCTAGCGTGGACGGCACCTTCACGATCTGCATCATGTTTTTCTGTCTTGTTTCAACGTAGACGACACCTTCACAATCCGTCCCATTTTTCTATCTTATTTTCTCGGCATAGACAATACCTTCACAGTCTATCATGTTTTTCTGTCTAGTTCCGACGTGGACGACACCTTCACAAGCCACATCACGTCTTTCTATCTTGTTTGATGCCAAACACCGCCCTTTGCGATTTAGCCAGCGTTTTTGTCTTGTTCTGGCCTTCACGACCTGTTCACATTTTTTTATCTTATTTCGACATAGATGACACCTTCACGATCTATCACGCTTTTATGTTTTTTTTGACGTGGTCTGCACATTCTTGATTCGTCGCATTTTTCCTATCTTGTTCCCGTGTAGATGGCACATTTACGATCTATCACGTTCTTTTGTCTTGTTCCTGTGGAGACGACACCTTCACGATTCATCGTGTTTTTCTATCTTGTTCCAGTGTGGACGACACCTTCACGATCCGTCATGTTTTTCTGTCTTGTTCCAACGTAGACGGCACAACAAGTTTAATCGGGTGAATGATTCAAGGGTTGAATCAATTTATAGTTAGTTGAGACGTGGGCACCCACACGTCGTGAAGTTCATGGGTTCATCGCCGCGTCACAATGTGTTGGGTTCCAGCAAACAGTTGATAAAAATCCCATTTTAGGAGTTTTAATCTCCAGTCAATTCCGTACAATCATGTTTGATCATATCATGACCATATTACATGAAGAAGAACACTGGATCAAGTCTTTTCAAGATAAAAATCTCATTTTTGAACCATTGAAGAACATGGGGACCAAAAATCGAATACTCTCAACATGGAACAGATTTTGATGCACACAAGTAGGCTATGATACCACTATTGGATTTTGTGGGTGGCAACAATTGCCAAAACAACGAAAACTTAAAAATTTTGGAAAACAAAACCCGTGAAAAACATGCGAGGCGAGAGGAAAGCAAGATTTATACTGCTGTCAGTCTCGAGCCCGAGCCCCAGAAGGGTGATGCAGGCTGCCTTCGAAGAAAATCACGTCCTTTGTTTTCCTCTAACAATATTCACTCGAAGAGTGGAGCCGATGACCTCCAAGGCAACGGTCTTGGATGGGGAGTCCTAGTTACATCCGAGCTGAAATCCGAGGGAAGTCGAAAAAAAGCCTAGAAGTCTCGCCCAGATAAGATGTTCTTGAATAACACTCTCTCTCTATCGGGAACACTAAGACATACTCTTCTTGTTGTTCTCAGAACTCTTCTTAGAACCATAAGAATCCACAAGCAACACAATTTTACCTTCCTTCTTCAAGGTAGGTGTGAAACCCCGAGAAAATCTAATTTTCTGAAAAATGGCAAAATGGTAATTTTGGTCAAAATCTAGAATTTTTCTAGATCTCGGATGACAAAACGGACTTCACCGTTGGAATCCTCTCGTGAAATCTAGCTACCACGTCGAATTTCGTGGTCAGAGACAGTTAGATTTACACGTTTTTAAAACGACGGCGTAGTGCGGGACGCTGCACATTTGAGTGGCTCGCGATGTGTCACGTGTCGAGTGCGGGGAATAGATCAACTTGAGCTCAAGTGTAGGGCCCATGGGTGACATGTGGAACCTCCTAATTGGAGGGAAATCCAAAGTTGGTGGATTAAATGGATAAGGAATTCTGACGATGACAATTAGACATGTGCTTGAGAGGCAGCGAGGAGACTCTCTTCTCCATTTTCTAGAATCCGACAGTGGAAGAGGAGGAGAAGCGAGTTTTGAAAAAATGGTTTTTAGAGAGAGGAGAAAGTCTGGCTTCTCTGCAGATTTCGACTTCCCGGACCGTCGGTTCGCGTGTTTAGAAGCAAAGTTGTTCCTCTGTGAGAGACTCTGGCGTGGGCACCGAGTTTGTGGAGTTCGACAACTCAAGAGGTAGGGGTCTTCTCCTACTCCGTTATTTTCGGTTTTTAAGAGTCTTGTAAATGGTTTTGAGTGTTTGAGGCCGTGAATGGTTGTTTGGTCGATCCCGAAAATTCGGGACTGAATTGTTGGAAAATTTGGAACCAGTTTTGGACAGTTTAGGGACTTGGGTGGTTTGTGTGATAATTTATGCAACAAATTATGGTTTGTGTGTTGTTGGGCCGGAAATGACCATGGATTTCGCTTCCACAAAGTGGAGCGGAGTGCTTGGTGAAGGTTGCCCACGAATGACCCAGCTGCTAAGATTGGGGCCCCATTAAAGCAGTCCGGTTTATGATTTGTCGAAAATGGTCCATGTGTGTTGTAAGCAAAATATTGTTTGAATTGGATGGCTTGAATTGTGTGGAAAGAAATTGTTAATGCATGAAAATTTAGTGTGTTAACATGATGTCACAATTATATAGTATAATTGTGTGTAAGCCATTAGATTAAATTGGTTGATTAGCCCATGTGAGCTAATTATGATGTTATTGCCATGAATTGAATAACATGATGTATGTGAGTTAAATTTTGTTAATATATGCATAATTGATATATTGGCATGTGTGGTTTGGAAATGGCATAATGCATTTCATATGTACCGAGGCAACCTAGAAAATTAGGTGTGAGTGCATGGCATGAAAGAAAAGAAAAAAAAATGGAAAATGGTTGTGAAAGGAATTTCAAGGGAAGATTTTTCGAAGAATTGCCTTGGAGAATTGTCCAACAGTTCATCTCGGAGGCCGACCCATGGCATTTCGGAAGAATTACCCGACAATTCGCCTCGGAGGATGGTGATATATTCACGAAACTTCGGTGGCCACATTTTCGAGAACAAAAACTTTTTGTTTTGAAAATGATGTTTTTCTCGCATTTGGCTTAGGTATGCGTGAGGGAGTCAGTGAGGGCTCGAGAAGTGGGAAAGGGTGAGTCGCATTCTCATCCACATCACGTAGACATTCAAGTAGGATCCTGTATTTGCTTGCATGTGTTTATGTTGAATCATTGCATGTGCACTTAGGTGGGGAATAACCCATGTAGGATAATTCAACTACTGGGCATTGCTCACCCTATCGAGGGAACATTATTTGGTGCGAGGAGTGTTCGGAAGATCTGGCTTATTAGGGCAGCTTTGAGAAGAAAGTCGGATTATGCTTTGATATGTAATATATAACATGTATTAAAACTTTAAATTTTAATATATGTTTGTATTAAGAAGTGATGTATCAACTCTTGAATTATTGTAATATAGTTGGTTAGATTTTTGGTAAGTATTGATGTATGGGCCCAAGTGGCCATTTTTACTCATATAGGTCTCATAATATATGAGACACGGGTATTCAACGGGTTGTGAGTTGTCAATGGACCCCGAGTTTTAGGCGTCCACGATAGGTTCAAATGTTTTTAAGCAAGTTGATTAGCTCAAGTATGGAGGTCTCTTTATCGTTCATGCTATAGTTAAGCACAAACTGTGCAAAACTATCGGGTAAACCAAGCATAATCAAGTCTATACTCAATTCATTATCCATACCAAAACCCAACTGATCCAACCTCACAATATATCCATTCATCTTCAATGTGATGTCCCCTCTATCATCTTTGAGCGAAATAGTAGTTTAGAGACCTCGAACCTTTTGGATCTCGCTTGCTCATGAAACAACTCATTCAAATGGTCGACTATGGCATGAGTTGTCATAGCCTCATGCTGTTTCTAAAGCTCTTGTGACATAGATGCTAGCATGATGCATGTGGCAATCATATTGTCATCCAAGTGCTTCTGATATGCCTTTTGATCTTCATCAGATGCATAAACAGCAAGGGATTTTAGGAGTAGGCCATCAAGGACATTGGCTATCTCTATGCCTTTAGAACAATTCTCAAGTTCCTTAACCAATCCATGAAGTTGGCACCGATCTACTTATTGGCATCCATTATTCATCGTAAGTTCACGTTCGTCGACATGGCTTGATTATAACAACCTAGATGTAAAAAGAGATTATGTTAGATTGTACTTTAAAATGCATGATTATTACGGCTTAATAATTCGCATTTTATAGCTCTATTTTTATTACGAATTGATAACCCTCACTATTGATCTGAGATAACCTAAATAAGTTTTCTAATTAGATTCGTTATCGATATCACGAGAATGACTTTAGGTTTACCAACAAGCCACCTTGGAATTAGTAGGTATCTTGTCCATACAAATTGTAATTTCATGCAACTATCGAATCTAGTGCTATTAATGCTTAATGTATGTACTATCATTGGGTTATCAACTCTTAATGTGTGTACATCTCATGCACACTTACTCAACTGCGTCTCTATCCAACATTAACCTTAGGTTTGCCCAACAAGCTAACAAGTCTAGTTAAGACCAGCTCACTAATCAGGAAAACTCATTTCCATAGATAGAACATATTCTTATAAAGAGAGTTTGGGTTTATATACTAACAGCCACAACTCATAGAACTCGATTAAATGCAGTATTAGTAGAAGGCGTTAGCGCTTAATATATTTTATTGAGGGGTTTCTTTAAATTAGTTTCATCATTGCACTAGCATGCTTTATATATATACTTTTCATCTCATGAAAATATAAAGATAGTTACTTTCACTATATGGGATGATTATGGACTTCTAAAATCAATTCCATGAGCCAAAATGGAATTAACTTGGTCAAACCTAGGGACATGCATGATTCTTACAACACATGAAATCAAATCAAATTTATATTTCAAGGTCTTCTTTCTTGTATCCTCTTCCATGCTCATTTCTCCTTTGTATCTCCACCAACTAATTATAATCCTATGTAATCTAATTACATACATTTAAATAAGAACCTTAAGTTACATTTAAGAGGGGTTAAGATAAGAAGAGAAATACATTAGGCTGAAACTTATGTGAGTTGATGTTGGAATTTTAAGGGGCGGTTATGGCTTAAATTCATGTGCATGTTGGGAGTTTTTTTTTTTTTTTTTTTTCGTGGTTGAATGGTGGGAGACCAAAGGGAAGTTTTCAGTGGAGTGCACTATGGTGGAGAATATTTTATTGTTATTGTAAAACCCGGGAAAAATTGAATTTTTTTTTTTAAAATGGCAAAATAATGATTTGTCGATACCGTACAGGTTGAAAATCTGAAAATTTTCTAGATCTCGGATGACAAAACGAACTTCACCGTTGGGTTCGTCCCGTGAAGTCTAGTTGTCTAGGTGAATTGAATTTCGAGATTGTTGAAATTTCACGTTTTTCGAGGTAATCAGGTGTCGGGTGACACATGGTGTGATGCCACATGACATGACCATGTGGATGCCACTTGGCATGATAAGGGGTATGCCCATGGCATAAGAGCCATGTGGGTGTGGCATGTGCCACTTAATGCATTTGTCCATGTGACACATGTCATATGACTCATGTGTCCTTAATTCACACTAAGGAAAGGAAGGAAATATCCTCTTGGTTTAGGGAAATCAGTTCAATGGAGAAAGAAAAGAAAAGAAAGAAAAAGGAAAGGGTAGAAAGAAAAAAAAAAGGAAAAGAGGGAGAGAAAGAGAGGAAAGAATTCGGCGGGTTCTTCCCTTGGATTCCACCGGTGTTCTTATAGTCGAGAATTAGGTAGTGAGGAGTAAAGTCCATCTACGAGACGAGGGCTATGCTCCAAGAGGTAGGGATTCTTCCTACTTTGGTTTATTTTCCACCATAAGGGTTGTGTGGTTGTGTTTTTTCTCTAAGGGGCTGTTTGGCCAAATTTTGGAATGAGGGAATGTTGCCCGGTTTTGATCCTACACATGGCTGGATTTTGGGACAGGTTTTCAGTTGGGAAATGGATGGATTTTGGACTCGTTTTCTTCATAGAAATTGTAGCTGCATCTATGAAATTTCTATAGGCTTTTGAATCACCCAAATTGAACCTCACGTAGGCTTAAGTTATAATTCGAATTTAGGGGCTATACGAGCAAGTACATTTATTTAGTTGTGTCCCGAGAAAAATCCTGCACACAGCACCGATGTCGAGAGGCGTGTCGTAGCGATGTTGCGACATCGCAACTGAAATGTTTGTTGTTGGGTTGATGTTGTGGCAATGTCGTGGCGATGTCGCGATATTTCTCTCTTGTTGCACACCTTTAAGCTTCCAACTTTAAACGGTCATATCTTTCTTGTTCGAACTCCGATTTACACGTTTTTGGACTCTATGAAAAGCTCTTTGAATCTAGAATCTGACCATTTACCGGTGAATGGAATTTGATGCTCACATATTTTCTGAAAATTTTATTGTTGCATCAAGTGTACTAATTGTTTAGTTGTGTTGATGTGATGAAATGTCGATATGTTTGTGCTCATATATTGACATTGATGTATGTCCAGTTTGGAAAATTATATAACAATAATATAATTGTCCATAATACATAATTAGTGTATGGTTTGAATTGTCCGTAGCATTCATTATACGTAATGGCGTGATATAACATACAATGGCGCGTTACATTCTTGCGTATGTAAGGGGCGTCGCATTAAATGGGTGTCAGTGCATAATTACGATCAATCATCATACTTGGTGATCTATGGTTGGGCTCGGTGCCGTTTCAAGAAGTCTAACAAAGTCGCACGGTTAAAATGGAAATGATGAAAACTTGTGTCGGGTAATAGCAAGCAAGGATAGATATCCCCTCGGGTGAAAGACTTGACATTTGTGGTTATACAGAATCTACATCGGTGAAAGCCCGTAACAATGTAGGAAGGCGTGTAAAGCCTGCGATGAGACCTCGAAAATTCGTTGCTCGAAAAGACACATGAGTTTTGTAAATAAAATTATCATTGAAGTGCAACATCCAAAAAGTTTTTGGTTTATAAACTAATGAATTTTGTTTGAAAATGATCATTAGGTGTCATCCAGAATGACGGTTTATCACACATGGACATCGTGGTGTGGTAGGAGTCGATGATTGACTTGGGATTTGTTACTCATTGGCATCGCATTGAGTAATGGAGTCGGTAATGACTCGCAGAGCATGGTACATGATTGAGTCGCATCTCATTTCATGGCATGGCATGACATGTAGAATTTGACCTAGGATTGCGTAATCTTGTTTGGAATTGTGATATGAAATGTTAATGTGAACATTGCATGTGCACTTAGGTGGGGGGGTAACCTCACATAGGAATTATTCTCTACTAGGCATTGCTCGCACATGTAGGAAAACATTTCCAGGTGCGGGGTGTACGTACACTCTAAATGGGATCGACACCTCATCAAGGCCGCACTTGTGAAGAAAGCCGGTTTATGCTTTGTAATCATTTTTGTAAAATGTCAACAAACTAGTTCTATGACATTGGAAATGTCGCGATATATCGCCGATATCTGAAAGTTCCGCCCTCTCAACACGATATCAACAAACGAAAGCCTAATGAAGAAAAATCGAAAATATCAACCAAAAATCAATCGATATATCGGAGACAATATCGAATACAAAAATGAAGGTAATGGAGCAAACACACTTTGCTCTGCGCAATGATTTTCCACTAATCGGACATATCGGTGGATATCAATAGATATCGGCGATATATCACCGATATATAGCCGATATATCACCGATATATAGCCGATATATCGCCGATATATCGATAAAAAATCGATCATGATCTAAACGACCGCACTGTCGACGTGGGAAGCGTCGAGATTTCATCTCAAAAACTCAAAATCTCCAACGACTACCTACGAATCTGACGGCCAGAGTTCAATCTGTGTTGATCCAACAGCCAAATTTCAATCCCTTTGATTCCAACGACTATATTTTTTATCTGACAGTGGATTTTGGATATTTGACTTGATCTAACGGCTAGAATTGATTTATAACGGCTAAATTAAGATCTAACGGTCAGATTTGATCCAAAATCAAATCTAACGGCCATAATTCATTTTTAAGGGTTTTTGACCAAAAAACGACTAGTTTGACTCCAAAAAATCTATAAATAGCCCTAAAATCACTAGTTTTCATATCAAACTCATCAATTCTCTCTCAAACAATTCTTGATTTGTGCAAGTCTTGGATAATAATATTTTGGTCAATTTTTTGTGTTCAAGTCTTCCATTGAATACATAATTTGTGCAACTTAAGGTATGTTTCCATGTTAATTAATTTGTTTTTTTACATTTGTGCAATTTAGTAATTAATTTAAGTTTATATTTAGATTAAGATTGTTTATATTTAGATTAAGATTTAATCTTAGTTTATATTTAGGACAGATTTAATTTAAGTCTATATTTAGATTAAGATTATGAATATGAAATATGAACATATTATGTATATTTTATGTTAATTAATGTAAACACATTTTCTTTAACTTATGAGAATTAATATAACTTTATATTTAGATTGAGGTTATGAATATGAAATATAAAAATTTGTTAATTAATGTATGAAATATGAACATATATTATGTATATTTAGATATTTAATATAACATTAAACTTAGATTACGATTATGAATATGAAATATAATAAATTTTTAATTAATGTAAAAACACATTTTCTTTAACTTATGATAATTAATGTAACTTTATATTTAGATTAAGATCATGAATATGAAATATAAAAATTTGTTAATTAATGTATGAAATATGAACATATATTATGTATATTTAGATATTTAATATAACTTTAGACTTAGATTACAATTATGAATATGAAATATAATAAATTGTTAATTAATGTAAAAACACATTGTTCTAGAATCCTATGATAATTAGTGCAACTTTATATTTAGATTGAGATTATGAATATGAAATATGAAAATTTGTCAATTAATGTATGAAATATGAACATATATATATATTATGTATATTTAGATATTTAATATAACTTTAGACTTAGATTACAATTATGAATATGAAATATAATAAATTGTTAGTTAATTTAATATGAATTGATGCAACTTTATACTTAGATTGAGATTACGAATATGAATCGATTACAATTATTAAAGTTTATGATGGATAATGGAAGTGGAAGCACATCGAGGTCGTGATCTTGCTTGGAAATATTGTACACCTATTGAAGGAAACAAAAATGACGTCATATGCAATTTTTGTGGTATAGTGATTAAAAGTGGCGGAATTACTCGATTTAAATTTCACTTATCACATACAGATCCCCACTCAAATAGAAAAAAGTGTCCTAATATGTCTCCCGAAGTGAAAAAAGAAATAAGATAACTTTTGGTTGAAAGGAATAAAGCCAAAGCGCTAAAGTCGCAAATATCGTTAAATTGACTCGAATCCGCGAGTAAGACAATGAGTGGTAGCCATACATCTCTTTGATGCATATGATGATGAGATGATAAGGAAAACGAGGGAAGCAGGGGGATGATGTCTATATGTATCCGGCTAACATGAACCCTGACAAGCGAGTTGACTATCGAGCAACATGTC